>PVJH01005246.1:0-114553 GCA_004026705.1 Nesogale talazaci | reverse complement strand
CTCTGCTATAAGGTCACAGTCTAGAATATGCATACCACACCTTGCTTGCTGAGAGTTGAGGCTATGTAACTTGTGCCAATGAAGATCAAAAATCTCAGTCTGCAGTAGGGATTATAACCCAAGGTGAAGAGGACCAAATTCCTAACAACTGGAGGAGGGGATAACAACAGGATAATTGGAGCACAGATTGAAGGTGTCACAGAATTTGTCTTGCTTAAATCCACAATCAATTCTCATGGAAGTAGTACTCAGAAGCTGAAATAATGTATTGGACTGGGAAACTCTGCTGCAGAAGAGCTCTGTAGAATGCTTTTATTAGATACAAGAAAGAATATTACTATTAGAGAAAAGAACAGATGTTACTTTGAGGATTAAGGTACGTCTTTTCAATGGCCTCATATGCATGGGAAAGTTAGACATTGTGGTAGTCATGTGCTTATGTTAATTTTATGATTGAAATGTAGGGATGGAATCTAGCCTGTTAATCTGGAGATAGCCACTGAGTAGCCAATGAGGCCTCTTTGTGGGCATGGCTTTCTCCTGAGACTTCTGGGGAAATCTCATGATATTTCTCTTGTGAAGATGAGAAGCTAATCTTCCCCAGTTGTTAGGAATTAGTCTCAGAGGCGAAGAGTCATGGAAAAGACAAGATGGCAGCGTCTGAGGAGCTGAAGTTGCTGGCGGAGAGACCACATGGCTTGGCCCTGATGAAAGCAGATCTCTGAAGCTGGAGTGGCATGCTGTTGATGAACCCTGAGCCCTGGAAACGAGGAGCCATGGGGAGACCCCTGCCAGCACCAGAATTCTGCACCCAGTGACCTGTGACTTTGTTAGTCGGAAGGAGACTTTGTAGATTGATTTCGGGCATATGGGTTAATATCGGACTTAAGACTTTGTACTAGACTGGATTGGGATGCCTTCTTAGTGTCACATTCCTTTTGTGTATAAACCTTTTCCTTATATCTATATGCATGTCTATGAAATTTGTTCCTCTAGTTTACCCGGACTAACACAGACATGGAATAAGGAAAAACAAAGGAGACTTGATACCTTTGAATTATCGTGCTGGAGAAGAATATTAAAAATGCCACAGACTACGACAAGGACAACCAAATATATCTTGGAAGAAATTATGCCAGAGTGCTTCTTAGAGGCAAGAATGTCAAGACTCTGTCTTACTTACAAGCTGTTGGAAGAGACCAGTTCCTGGAGAATGATATCATGTTTGATAAAGTGGAGGGGAAGTGAAAGTGAGGCAGGTCCTCAATGAATTGACATAGTGGCTTCCACACTGGGTTCAAGCATAGAAGCAATTGTGAGGGTGTAGTGCATCCAGGCAATGTTTCATTCTGTTTTCATTTGGTGTATTTTACTGGAGGGTGCAATTAAAGTTACCACCACCACTCCCCTCCAAAAAATGAGGGAAAAAGCAGAGGGATCATAGTGTGCAATTTTTCCTGCTAGGAGAGTATCAATCAACTGACTGCATTAATGCACCCAGTGGCATCACCAGGGAAGGTCCTTTCTGGTTACAGTGAAATTTTTCATAAAGCAGTTTTGCCCAAACCTCATTTTTTGTGATGGTCAATCTAAGAGAACAGTGTGTGGCTGTGAAATTTTGTTTCCTGCTCTGGAAAAATGCTCCCTAAAGTGTTGTGATCTTGAGCATAGCTTCCAAGGACAACACTATGGGAAAAGTTGAAGTGCATGAGTGATTTTCTTACTGCAAAACAAGGTGAAATGCCAATTGATGACAAACCTCGTTCTGGGCTTCAGTCAACTACTTAACTGAAATGCTGACTTCTAATGCATTTGGAGTTCATTCGATCAGGTCAGACTGCTAATCAAGCTTTCTATTTAGAGGTTCTGAAAAGATAGCATAATAGTGTATGAAAAAAAGCCTTATATGTGGCAGATGTGGGGGTGGAGTGCTGGGTTGACCACCATGACAATGTACCTGCTCATGCAATGTACCTGCTCACATACCTGCTCAGATCACCATTTTGGGGGCAAAACCCAGCATGCCTCTCATGTCCCATGTACCTGACATGCCTGACCTCACTCCATGCAACTTCTGTTTGTTTCTTCAAATGAAGAGGGCAATGAAAGGACAGAAATATAGGCAACTTAAAAGAGGTGAAGAAAAAACCTAGGGAAGTGTTGTCAGCCATATAAACAGATGAGTTTGAAAAATGTTTCCAAGAATAGAATCACAGATTTGACAAATGTATTAAGTGTAATGGAGAATATTTGAAGGTGATAAAGTTAGTTTTTTAAAAAAATTGAATACAAAGCTTTGAAAAACAAATTCTGTTGAGGGGGGGGATTACTCCCTCACCCTATACAGCATCATGAAAAGAATGGTTGGTGACAGTAAAGGGTAAAGAAGGAAGGAGGGTGATGGCTCATGGGACTCATGGCAGAGGTCAGATATGACATCCAGGCTGTTTTACTGCAGTGGAAAATATATCAGGTCCTTCACAAATCATCTGATCACTTTTAGTTCTCACATATACATACTATCCAAATCTGAACCTTATTCGGTGTTCCAGGGTGAAGTTCCGCCATCTACCATGGATTCAATGAAAACAAAGCTTTGAAAACTTCAGTGGGGGTGATAAAGAGGTTTTCTTGTTTTCTTTCCCCATGTTGTATTTGTCTTCAGCATCTGTGTTCACATGACGACTTCTAAACCGTCCAGAACTGGTATGGACAGCAAAGTGGAGATGTTAAAGAACAACTTTTGTGTACTTGGCTTGTGTTTTTTTTTTTTAACCTGCATAGTCATATCCCTCTAGAGTAGATGTGACATAGACATGTTTTCTTTTGAATGTCACCTTTACATTTAACTTTTTAACCTGTCAGTATTTCTTATACTCCATAGTTTATTAAGTAGCTACTATAATTCCACACACACCACCCAACTCTCACCCTTACTTCCTATGACAACCTCACCTGAACTTTGGCTTTTAGTTTCTTTCCGCTAGGTCAAATGAACTGTTTTTAAAAAATAATTTAACAATTTCCCACAGCATTTTAAAATTAAATAAATATATTACCATACTATATCTGCATTCTATGAACATTTTTCTGCTCCATATAAACCAAATTTTTAATCAAGAGCCCCTCCCCCTCCCCCTGGTCAATGGTGTCCCTGTTAAAATCTGGTCACTTTATGTTAAGGTAGCTTGGCCAGTAACCCCCAAAAGATGCTTCAGATCATATATAGCTTTTTTCTTCTAGATTTCTCCAGAGATATTTTCTGTATGATCTTCAAGATCAAGGCACACAGATCAACCTCTTCCAAATATTCTATAATATTCTACAGAACTACTTCTTTTGACCTGAGGTGAAAGTAAACAACCCCTGCTACCTGAATACTTTTTTCATAAGGTGGCTTAACACCCTCTGCTCATCCTCCATATAGACCACACCAAAGAGCTGTATGTCTCTAAGTAAATCAAACCTTCTCTCAAGCTTTACCACATGTGCACTTTCTCTTCCACTCCCTGCATTTCTTTTTCATCATACCACTTTGGCCTTTCCATATATGCATACAGGCTAAAGGGGAATCTTTGATTTAGTGGCCCCAGGACCAGTATTTGCTCAATCTTTAGCAAGACATGGATGGTGTGGTAGACAGACTAGCACCTCAAAGATGGTCACACTTGTATCTCTGAATTCTGTGCATATGTTATTCTATAACCCTGCTGCCCTCAAACAAGGATTTTGCAGATGTGTTTATGGTTATTAATCTTGATAGGATATAATCCTTGATGATCCCACATGCTCAATATAATGAAAAGTACTGATAGATTCCTCACTTTTGGGGTAGGAAACTTACATGTGATTTCAGGCCAATGCACTGACAGCCATCCACCACCCATGGGTGAGTGGAGATTGGCATGTTGCTGAACAGATATCAACAGAGCTTCCAAACTGCAATAAGCTAGGAACAAAGGCCTCGTCAGAAACTTCTGAAAATCCAACAGTAAACTGCTTCCTTTGTCATGAGACTATCAGAACTGGAATAGTGCTTGACTACCATTACTGAACAAATTTGAGCATTTTTGAAAGCAGAATTCTGAGTAAAAGGAGGAAAATTCAGAGTAGAATTTCAATTTCTCAAGCTCTCTGGAACTGTGAGCCCTAAGTCCTAAGTGAATCCCTGAAATGATTTCCACGATGTAAACTTTAAACTCTAAAATCAAAATGTCTCCTGAAGTCTTCAAAATCAAACAATAATTTAGCTAGTAAAGATTTCTGCCTGGGGCTGAGCCCTGGTGGCATTAAGTGGTTGAGTGCGGGACTGCGGCCCACAGACTTGGCATTTCAAATCCAGTGGCGGCTCTCAGGAACAGCACTGGGTAACTCCCACAACCACCAGAGGCAGTGATGACCCCCCGCTCCCCCCCCAAAAAAAAGATTTCTGCCTTAAGAAGTATGAAGGAGTATCCAAAAAACCCAGATTTTTTTTTTCAAAGCTATGTATTTACTTATTTTGCAAAACAACCACATCACTTTCAAAGTCCTCTCCATTACACCTAATACATTTTTCAAATTTACGGGTCCATTCCTGCAAACATTTTCCAGACTTATCTGTTGGCTGACAGCTCCTCTCTTGGTTTTTCTCTTATCTCTTCCAAGTTGCCTAATTCAATGCCTTTTCATCTCCCGCTTTATTTGAAGAGACAAATAGAAGCTGCATAGAGTGAGGTCAGATGTGTCAGATGCATGGGACAAGAGAGGAATGCTGGTTTTTGCCAAAAAAATAGTGCATGAGACAGCTGCATGAGCAGGTACATAATTGTGGTGCAACACCAGTCCCTGTCTGCCACAAATTAGACTTTTTTTTTATATATACTGTTATGCCATCTTTTCAGGACCTCTAAATAGAAAGTTTGATTAGCAGTCTGACCTGATAGAATGAACTCCAAATGCACTATAAGTCTACATTTCACTTTGGGAAGTTGACTGAAGCTCAGAAGGAGTTTTGTCTTCAATTGACATTTCACCTTTTTTGAAATGAGAAAACCATTCTGACACTTGGGTTTTCCCCATAGGGCTGTCCTTGTACGCTGTGTTCAAGTTCATAACTCCTTCTGCAGCAGTTTTCCAGAGCAGGAAATAAAATTTCAGAACCACACACTATTTTCTTAAATCAGCCATCACAAAAAAGGAGATTCGGGTGAAACTGTTCATATGAAAAACTCACTGTGACCAGAAAGAAGTTCCCTGGTGATGCCACTGTTTGCACTAACTCAGAGCATGTTGCTTGATGCTCGCCTAATGTACTGTGAATGTTCCACCCACCAGAACTTTTTTCTGTTTGTTCTTTGTGTGCATACCCCTAGTATGCTCTGTACGAGAAGCTCTGGTGGTATAATGATTATGTATTGGGCTGCTCACCACAGGGACAGCCTTTCAAAATCACTCCCCACTGTGCCATGGGAGAAAAGCAAGGCTTTCCGCTCCAATAAAGAGCTAGCATTTCAGAAATCCAGAGGGGCAATTCTACCTGCCCTATCACTTTGCTATGAATTTCAGTTGCCTTGATGATCATGTGCTTGATGTTTGGACAGAAGAATCATGTGCTTGATGTTTGGAAGCAGGAGAAGAATTTAACGGATTTTTCATGGCTTTGCATACGTGTTTGCCTTGAGTTTGGGAATTTGAGCAGTTTCTAGAAACTGAGGTGTACCTTTGGCTGATAGTCATCTAAGAAACAGATACCTCCCTCAGTTCTACAACCACAGCATCTCAATTCAGCCAACATTCTTAATGAACCTGGAAATAGATTCTCCTCAGAATTTCCAGATTAGAGCCCAGGTTGGCTTATGTCTTGATTTTTGCCTTTTGAGACTCTGCTCCAAGAGTTAAGTGGAACCTGCCTGGACTTCTTAACTACAGAATTATGAGCTAATAAATGTGTATTAAGATGCTAAACATTTGGTAATGTATTATGGCAACAATACAAAATGAATACAGATGGTTTTAATGCCTATAGGTAATTGTCTCCATATTGTTTTCTTTTGGGTGAGCTCAGCCAAGACGGTAGAAAAAGGCCTACTTAATAGTACATTCAGATCACCCCTCAACCAACTGCTGCTATTCTACTGTCTGACAGAGGCCAGCAAGTCCATGGCAAGCAATGCTTGGAATAATCAATTAATATTTTATATATTTCTGATGGAGGAGAGCTAAATGTTAGCTCTAAGGCACAGTTCTCTCAGTCATATTGTGTGATAATCATGGACTTGAGGACTCAAGTATTTATCTGGTATTCATGTTCCTCAACCTCCTGAATTTCAAATCGAACCAACTAACTATCCCAGAAAGTCCTGTTGACTGCATTTATTTTTCTTCTGCTTGCATTCTTGACCTTTCTCAGCAGTAAGCTATTTGCAGGGAAGGAGTGACCCTACAATGTTCCCTTCACTATGGTTATTTAGTTTGACCTTTAGCTAGAAGCCCTGTTGGTACTATGGTCCCATGCTCAGCTGCTAGCAGAAATGATGTAGCCAGCAGAGCTTAGTGGAGCCTGGGAACCCTCTGTGTGTAGCAGAAAGGGCAACTCTCTATCAAAACCTATTTTATGGTTAACAGGTGACCTGATATACAAATTAATAATCATATGTGAATTTTGTATAATTCTTTGTTTAATTGAAAGATCATTTTATTGGGGGTTCTTACAGTTCTTTTTGTCAATCCTACATCAATTTTATCCAGTGTATCTGTACATATGCTGCTATCACTATTTCTAGACATTTACTTTCTATGGAGCCCTTGGTATCAGCTCCTCTTTTTACCCAACCACGTCCCCCCCCCATTGTGACTCCTAGATAAATGATAAATTATTATTTTTTCATATCTCACACTGACGGTTTGCTCCCTTCTCCCTCAGTTTCTGTTGTCCATTCAACTGGGAGCAGGGATGGTTCTGTGTCGATCATTGTGATCACATCCCCCCTTCCTTCCGTCCTCTCCCTGCCTTCCCCTTACATTTCTGGTGTCACTACTCCCATTCCTGTTCCTGGATTCCATGTGTCACGAGCTCTTATCTCTTATCTGTACCTGTGCACATGTACTTTCTACCACTATATTGATACCACATGGGGAAAGGAATGGTGAGATTCAAGTGCACTTAGCAGATGAATTAAAGCAAGATATAAAATGAGCTTACTAGATCAGAATTTTGAGAGGTAGCAGATTTATGAACCACATGGAACAAACACTGCAGGGGAAGAATGAAGCCAAGATGAAAATAATGAAAAGTTTGAGGATTTATTTTTTCTTGACTCTAATATAAAGGGAGAATTTTACTTTCTCAATGATATCAGTGTTAGGGACTGAATGGGATCCTCCCCAAAAGCAGGTTGGATTTCTGACCCCTTTACCTGTGAAGATGATCCTGTTTTAGAACTGGGTTTCTTTTGTTCTGCTAATAGGATCATACTAGTATCTAATGAGTACCAGACTTAATCACTCCTGAGGTATTGACTCACTTACAAAAGATGAGAGTAGAAGCAGACACACGCAGGGTGTCAGATGCCGAGGGAGGATCAGCTACTGGCCAAGCCTCAAACCAAGGGATGCCCAGAGCTACCTACCTGGAAGGAAGCTACTCTGACAAGACTCTGGTTTAGACCCTTCATCCCTAGACCTGTGAGAAATAAATTTCTCTTGCTTGAAGCCACCTTTTGGAACCCTGGTGGAAAAGGAGTCACTCACTGTGCTGCCACCTGCACAATCGTCGGAAACCACCAGCCTTTCCATGGAGAAAGAGGAGGGCTTCTAGTCCCCAAAAGAATTGCAGTCTCAGAAACTCACAGTAACAGCTGCCCCCCCACCCCCCGCTCCGTCCTGTGGGGCCACTGTGAGTCAGAATTTACTCCATAGCAGTGAATTAGCCAGGAAGTCACCCACTTGTGGTATTTGTCTTACAGCACCTCTGTTAACCAAAGACTGTCCAGAGACACTAGGGCATGCTATAATAACAGTAAGTGTTCAGAGTTTCATGTTTTTACTGGACAAAGTAAAACAGTTCATTCCTATTGTGTGTCTATTGTGAAGGGGCTATGCTCATTGTAGTCATTTAGGATCCCAAGAATCTTTTTGACATTTGCTTCCTGCAGGGGAATGAGGCTAAAGCAGTGAATTATCCTCCTGTGAGTAATAAGTCTGTTGACATCTCACTGGCCAAAGACAAGCAGAAGGCCATGCCTCCCTCCATTGGAAGCAGAGAATTGTGATGCTAACAATGGAACTTAAAGGCACAGAGCTACAAGATAATATGTTGAACAACACTGTTTACTAGCACAACAGGTTAGGGGCATCCTCTTCTTAGTTTAAGGCTTGGTGCAGAGCTGAAAAAACTTGACTTACTTTCAGACAGAAGAGGTAGTATGTATCAAATGGAGATCCACTGACAAAGTTTTAATTGCTCAAATCGGATTTATGCCTTTGATCTTCTATACTCTCCTCTCCAATGTACCTTTTAAATAACCACTTTCCTTGATTATGGATAGAGGGCTTATTCCCTTTGTAAATTCCACAACTGTGTCATGGGCTCCCACTGTCATCCGTAGTCTTCTACAAAACAGATTGCTATAATTTGGGTTTTGATACCAATACCGCCCCCTTCGACTTTGGATTATTGATTTACAAGCATTCAGTGACTGATGATGGTGTGCTTCTTCCATGGGGACTTAGTTGACATCTCACTTAGATGGCTCCGTTTATGGAGAGAGGCTGTTAAAACCCCAGATGCTACTTGATCTGATTTCTTCACCACATCATCTAATTTCTTCACCACATTCTGCTAGAGCAGCCATATCTTCTGTGTTCCCTTCCTGGGAGTGAATATCCGTATTGAGCAGGGCCATGATGTAAGAATTAGTTGTCTTTAAGTTGGAGCTAGGATTTGGTGTGAGCCCATTCCTGGATCTATGTTTTTTTAATTATTTATTTTTAATCTGTCTCTGATTCCCTTTTAAAATCTCCCTGTTAATTTATGGTTGAGAATTATTGATCATCCCCTGGGGCATTATGTACTTCTATTAATATTGTCTTTGATCGGCACCTGACACTAACTTTTTAAAGCCCTGTTGAGAGTGGGATATTGGGTCAAAGTAGGCTAATTACACATCACAGTACCTGAATTATGCACTTCTCAGAATCAGTCCTTTCATGGATGGTCGTTATTTACACAGTCAATGGGGATTAATTGTTAGGGAAATTGATAATAATAATCATTGTGAATATCTGTCTCAGGTTTGCCAGAATAATACATATCTTTATAAGAATATTGGACATAAATGTAGTAAAGCTATGGTTGTCTGTCTACCAACAGTTCAACTATCTTGAGACAGCTTTCTTCTGCTTCCTCAGACACCATGTATTTTCTGATGCAAGCTCTCAGGTTCCAAGTGTGTCTGAGATAGAGTTCAATTTAGCCAGTGGAGTTTCCACATCCATCTCACTGATGCAGCCTCTGGAGCATGCCGTGCATCTTAAAGATCCAGGATTGTGAAGTTGGAAACATGGGAAATTTAGGATAGATGATACCTCAAGACTCATAATAGGAGTGGTAATACTAGGAGGGTGGAGGGATGGTGGAATAGAAAGGGAAAACCAATTCCAAGGATCTACACGTAGCCTCCTCTCTGGGACACGGGCAACAGGGAAGTGAGTATTGGGACACATTGGACAGTATACAGTATGAAAATAATAACAATTTGTAAATTACTAAGGGTTCATGGGGGAGGGGGAGAGGAAGGAATATGTAGGGAGCTGATACTGGGGGCCTGCATGGAGGGAGGTTGTTTTGGGAGTGATGATGACATAAGTGTGTAAATATGGCCTGCATACAATTGATGTATGTATGGACTGTGATAGGAGTTGTATGAGCCCTCAATAAAATGATTCATTAAAAAAAAAGAAAAAAAAGATGCAGGATTACGTGTCCCAGCAGTCTACCGCACCTGGCCTGGGTCCAGGATACACCCAGAAGCCCAGAACAGTGTGGCCCATTCAGTGCATACCCCCAAAGACACTGCCTCCCTAGAATTTCCCAAAGCATTTTCAGTCATGTATCTCTACAGATGGAGGTCAGTCCTCCCACTTTGTCTACCAACAGAGATGAACTTGTTTTCCTCTAGACAAGTTTGCTCTCTTTCCCCTCTCTTGATTTGTGTTTTCCCACTGGTGTCCCTTCTCTCACAGTGAGAAGGGATCTGGAAGACATGATGCTGAGTGAAATTAGTCAATCACAAAAGAACAGATACTAGCTGAGTCCATTGCTCTAGGAACAAGCAGCAGGATAGACACAAGTTCAGGCTTGTAGGGCATCAAATCTGCTGGCTGGAGGTCCAGACAGCCTGGCAGAGAGCTTGACCTGTACCAGTGAACGCCATTCCCTCTAGGTAAGTATTTTGAAGGTCCATTTGTTCATATCAGCTGGAGATAACTGGTCAAGGGAGGGGAAGGGGATGTTGTCTATGGAGTGACTGCCATGTAAATCTGATATCTTTTGGCAAACTTTAGTTTATAAGGATGAAAGGAATGCCAACAATATCAATTTTAACCAGCGTATGGTGAAAATGGAATTTTTTCCCATCCTCCTTGAGAAAATATTGATGTAATAAAAATTCAGAATTTTCTTATTTTGAAACCTAATTAATAGATTTTAAATATTATTATGCATGTGAGTGCTAGTAGTTCATCATCAATGGTGCAAAATATAACATGCTCTGTTCTCAGTCTCAGGATATTTAACTCAACATATCTTGTTTTACCCACACAGATACATTTTGAAAATAACTTGTCAGGTAAAACCTCTTCTTAAAAACCAGTAGGTATCAAGTTATCCATCCTTTAACAAATCAAATTTTGAAAATTCCACTATAATTAAAGGAACAAGGCAGATTAAGTGACATCCAATATTTTTATTTTATCTTATAGTTAACCCTGTGAAAACATTAATCTTTGCAAGATGAAAACTTGTCAAATAAAGAAAACTTAAATATTTCCACTATTCAAAAGCAATAGAAAAGTGTCAAAAGTGATCGCTGAAGACAAAGCGTGCACATAAGCAAATGTGGTGAAGAAAGCTGATGGTGCCTAGCTATCAAAATATATAGCACCTGGGGTCTTAAAAGCTTGAAGATAAACAGGTGTCCAGCTAGCTGAGAAGCAACAAAGCCCACATGGATGAAGCACACCAGCCTGTGTGATCACAAGGTGTTGATGGGATCAAGTATCACGCATCCAAGAAGAAAAAAAAATCATATCATTGTGAATTAGGGGAATGAGGAATGGAGACACAAAGCCTATTTGTAGGTGACTGGACATCCTCCTACAGAAGGCTCATTTGGGAGGAGATGAGCCATTCAGGGTGCAGTAAACATATAACTTTTCTCTAGTTCTTTAATGCTTCCTTCTCTCCTCTCTCATGATCTACCTTACAAATCAGGCTAGACCAGAGGATGTACACTGGTACAGATAAGAGCTGGAAACACAGGGAATCCAGGACAGACAACTCCCTCAGCACCAATAATGAGAATGAAGATACCGGGAGAGTAAATGTAAGGTAGAAAGGAAGAACTGATCACAACGCTTTATGTATAATACCCTCCCTGGGGGATGGATGAAAGAAAAGTAGGTAGAAGGAGACAGCAGAGAGTGTAAGACAAGACAAAATAATTTTAAAATTATCAAGGGTTAATGAGGGAGGGAAGAGGGGAGAGGGGAAGTAAGAAGCTGATACCAAGGCTCAAGTAGAAAATGATGTTTTGAGAATGATGGTGGCAGCATATGTGCTTCACACAATGGATGTGCTTCACACAATGGATTGCGATAAGACCTGTAAGAACCCCCAATAAAATGATTTTTTTAAAGAAAAGTGTCAAAGGCAGAAAACTTTCAGGACTCCTAACAACCTCCTTTAACTAGAATGTATACAGGTAATATGGTCATAGTGGTATCTCTCTCATTATTGGGAGAGTTATAAAGGAAAATGTCTATAAAACCATCAATACAGTATCTGGCCCCAAACCAGCGCTCAATAGACTAGCAGTCAAAAATTCACTGCCAGCGAGTTTCTGAGGCTATAACTCTTTATGGGAGCAGGGAATCTCACCTTTCTCCAGTGGAGCAGCCAGAATATTTTAACTGCTTATCCTGTGGTTCAGAGCCCAGTGCATAAGCCACTATACTCCCAGAGCTCCCTCCAATAAACTATAGTCATTGTCAAGATCCATACCAAGGATAGAAGAAACACTGGGGGCACCACACATAGGACTGAGAGGGGAGGTGCTGACACAACTATCATAAGTGGGAAAGAAGTGTCATAGACCAGGAGAGAAGGAAGCCAGGGAGACCACAGAACTCACTCACTGTGTTACAAACAGCCTTCTAGAGTAAAGTGTAGAGGTACATTAGAGGCATTTTAGCCATCTCTACCAAAATACAAATGCAGATATGTGGGGGACTCAAAAGTTTGTGGCAGGGAATTCCATTATCTTTTCGTTCTGTTTTCCTACAAAATTTTTGAAGTTCCCCTGTGTGAACAAAATGATTAATTATATAAATGCCAGCATATATATAACTTTATGTGTAAAGTGAATTAAAACTTCACATTCCCTGAGAATTTCAGGAATCCCCTTGAGATCCTGTGGGTCTGACAAAATCAGAGGTGTCTTGGTGACTTTGGTATCTTCAACACTTCACATATCTCAGAATTTTTTAAAGTTTCTTATGATTTTCATATGCATTCTATAACAAGGAGTTGAGTATGTTATCTCCAGCTACAGTAACTCCTCATTGGCCACATGACTAGATCCAAAACAGATAGCCTACTATCTAGATCCAATATTAAATATGTGCATAAATTGGGCTAACATGGCAAAGCCCTAGGAAGATGTTGAGCTACTCCAGATAACCATAAACCCAAACTCTGTACCATCAAGTTAATGTTGGCTCACAGGCAATGTAATTGTAGAGAAGAACAGGACATCTGTAGTATGAGGCTTCTTAGATGGTGCTCATTTCCGCAGTTCATATACTAATATTGGAGACTTCTTAGATGTAAGTCACCAGACCCCTTTTTTTTTTCAAATACATTTGGCCAACCTGAGCTAGGTGACCTATTCCTTACATTTCAAACTCACTTTTAGATGGAACAAACTCAAGACATACACCTGATTCCTACATCGACAATACCAAAGGTATAACATTGGCATATGTTAACCTGCCCTGTTTTATAACATGTGTTGTGCTTACCACAAAAGATTCTGGTGAAGAATAAATAGAGTTATAGTTACAGAAGTACATGGTACAAAATATCTCTGAGATCATCAATAATGTATCTGATACAAAACAAGCATTATTGTTCTCCTCTTATTTCTTATTCTTCTTTGTCTTCTTATATTTTCTTCTTACCATCTTCCTCCTTTTCCCCTTTCCTTTACTGCTTTCTCTGCTGATACCCTCACTCCTTGAGGTTGGGTAGCTGCTGGTCAATGCTGTCATTAAAAACCAGTGACTTCTCAGGGGGTTAAATTTCCTATTTCCACGGTCAAAGTTGGTATGAAGGAAGGCACTGTAAAGATGATGTAAATTCTCCCCAAATCAAATGCACTGCCATCAGTCAAGTCTGACTCCTCGTGACTCTGTAAGGAGAAGTAGAACTGCCTCTGTGGGCTTCTGCAGACTAGAAAGCCTCCTCTTTCTCTCAAGGAGCAACTGATGGTTTCAGACTGCTGACCTTGCAGTTAGCAGGTCAATGTGGAACTTCTAAGATGTCATCAAGACTTCATAGAGATCACCTAATACAGTTGTCATTTCATTGATGAAGTAGTATGTAGATATGTAGAAACTGCTATACAATATAGATTTGAGGAGGGAAAGGGAAGAAAAAGATGAAAAGGAGGAAGAGGAGAGAGACAGTCCATTTTAAATGGGAAGGCAAGGATAGGAAGTAGATTTTAGAAGTTTTGTATGACAGTTCCTTAAAATTACAGAAATCCCCAGAAAACAGACAGAAAAAATATTTTTCTCCAACCTCTCATTGTATATGTGAAGACTATACCAGAAACGTGCATCGTAAAATGACTAGAAGAAGGAAGAAGAAGAAGAAATGCCTTAGGTTGAAGCAAGTCTGCTGGGATGACTGAGATGACTATGAAAATTACATGTGCGTGGGTTACCAGAAAAGAATGGTCAGACTATACCATTCCATGTGAGATATCATTCAGATGTAAAGGTTTCACCCTTTACTGACATTGTCTAGGATAATCAACCTCTTGGGAAGAGCTTTCCTCATTTGAAAAATTGGGAGGTTAATGAAATGAACACGAACATTCCCCAATTTGGCGAGTCTGGCTGCCATTTTCCTGCTCTAGCAGTTTTAGGCACCTGCCATATCGTCTTTATTGACTATTGTGTGTCTACTCTCAGTATTTACTATACTTGTGTGCATAGAGTAAGAGAAATGCATAGTGTCATGGAACAGGTATTTTCATTTCCCAACAAAGGAAAATATTGGTGCAAATTTGTGCCATGCAATTCTTTGAGCAGATTGTCCCTATCTGGGAAGTTGATAGTGTTCATTTCCAGGAAACATATTGGTCACTACTTGATCAAACTTTACCTTTGGAAGCAAATTAAAATGTCTACCCCATGACACCAGTGCATTTTTTTTTCTATTATTGTTTGTCATGAGCTATCTACAACAGTGCCTGACGCACAATTGTCAGGGTCAACGTGTGTCAGGTGCTTGATACATTTTCTTTAGTCCTTACAAAAGCTTTGTAAGATGGGTGCTATTACTCCCATTTCATAGATAAGGACATTGTGGCTCAGGTTTATGCCAAATCCCCGGGACATTTCCTTCAGGCCATTCTTCCTGTCCATCCATGGCAGTTGCTCTCAGATACTGAAAATGCCAGAGATGCACTCCAAGTGGTACACCATAAAGGTCACATGTGAAGAAAAACTCATTCACTAGCTCATTTGAGCTACTTTGAACACTCCTGCTTTGGGGAGTTTGTAAAATATGCGATCCTGCATAGGAATGCGGATGCCTGACTACTGTTTCTAGGAGGTTAAAGAAGCCTGAAGACGTGACATCACGTGGTTTCCCAACATGACAGCATGGTCAGGCATCTCACCCTGAGTGGCTCTGTAACGATTACAATACGAGGGTCATCTTTGATGTCCTGGGCCACGACTCCATTCCAGTTGCCTGACTTCCCTGTCTCATTGTCTCGGAGTTGTCCCTGTCTGTTCGCTTTTGCAGTCTCCCTGTGTTTACTGCTCAGAACCTGTCATTTCTGAGATGGTCCTTACATGCAATTGAACTCTCCACCTCTAGGACCCTCCTACCCTCCTCTCCACAACCTCCAGACCCCCTTTCACCTGGGCTGTCAGAATAATGAAGGCTTGATTTCAATACTTTGCCTCATTTCTCTGTTCACTGCTCTGCGGGTTAATGCAGATTCCAAACTTCAACAAGCAGCTGTTAAACATGTCATTAACACTGCTTCGGCTGCAAATGAGACGCTGCTACTGGGATTACTCCGCGAGCTATGGTTTTGTGATGAGCTTTGTCAATCACAGCTGACCTGCTGTGTACCGAATGGAACTCAGATGATCTTCTTTCTTCCTCTGCCTTGTGTCATTTTTTTTTCACAAAGAATTACTATTCTACTCCCCGAAAGATTGATTACTTGCACAAATAAGAGAGTCTGAGACATTAATACAAAATTCACAGGCTTTTCTTTATCTCAAACCTGCAACTCCCTCTACATTTCCTCCTGGTAATTATATTAGAATTGTGTACACTAGGAATTGCCATCTGACTATTATGAAGCTAGTTTTGTCATGACAAAAATGAGCTTAAGTCTTGTTATTTTTATTTTTTTTATTTTTGGAAACTGATCAGTACAGTGCACTGGATGAGAGAGAAGGAGATTAAATCCAACTTGCTTTCATCCATGAATGCTTTCATCTCTTTTTCAAACACAGGAAATGATTACCACTGCTATAAGCTGCAGTTCATATGAGTGAAAAAGGATAAGAAAATATTGAAAATTCTGTAACCAACAGTAGGACATAATATAGGTCCCTGGCTCCTGCTGAGCGACATGCACTGTACTTTTCCATACTGCCAATGTCAAGAGTTTCATATCTGAAGGCGAGCTACCTCGAGGTGTGACAGTATGGACTGAGGAGTAAACAAATCAACTTTTTATTTTTCCTTTGGACTTTTTTCTTCATAGAAGGTTAAACAGAGATCGCGTTTTTGAAATCAAATGACTATTAGCTATAGGGAAACATCAATTTTTGTTATAATTTAGAAAGGGAGAGAACTTGTTCAACTCTATTTTATTGAATGCCATGTCTCCAAGTGCACTGAAGGCCTTTGAACCCAAGGATCAAAGTCTCTGCTCCGTCCATGCCTCCATGTTTGGGATGTTGTCATTATTTGATAGAGGTAATTTTCTAAGTGAATGAGGGAAGGGGTGAATGACCATTCTGTAGATGAATATGCAATATAGTCTTGAGATGAGAGATATAAATGCAACTTCCAGCTACCCATTTAGAGGAATAATGACTATGTTACTTCATCTCTCTCTCTCTCTTCCACACACACTGACTCATGCACACATGCATACATACAAATGAAACCATACACACTTTAGAAGCATTTATATGCTGGTATACTTCCCAAATTAGCTTCTACTGTGTATATTGTACAGCATATTTTATATTATATTTTATATATATTATCATTGTTCACAAGTAGTGATCTATTGTCATACCAATGCATAACAAAGAACACTGCTCTATAGCAAAAGTAATTTCTTATATATCTGGACTCAATTGGAAATTGCCTAAATGACGCTGCAGTTCTTTGTTGGGTTCAGTCGCATGTCTGGAAATCAGTTATTGAATGATCTGGGCTTAAACACATAAGGCAATTTGGTTCTGTTCCATGTGTCTATTATCCTCTAGCTGTAAGGGGTGTGTGTGTCCTTGATAATGGCAGTGTTTTAAGGGCGAGGAAGGGGAAATTAAGAGACTCCTAAGACTCACACTTAAAGCAGGCCTTTTTCTGTGCTTTACTCTATTGGTCTACTTAAAACACAGAGTTTAGAGAAATGCTCTCTGCCTTGAAGAGAGACATTCCAAGAACACAAGTCAAAGGGCATGGCTAGAGAAAAGGTGAGATGTTTCTCTCATTTCAGGAAATTGTGCATCTGCTATTAGACGAATCCCTTTGAAATAAAAGTGTGCTTGTCACCTTGAGTTGGATGCTCTTGCGTTCAGTATACTTCCTTCTGTCCTCTCCCTGAGCATGCATGCACACACACACACGCATGCACAGAATTATTGTGCTGAAATGCGGTACAGTGAAGAGATAAACCTTTGTCTTGCAATTGCAATCAATCAGTTCCAGACCACAAGAAAGCAGACCCTCTTTCTACAGGTGGATGGCATCCTTTGTGTTGTGTAGGTGTGCATAACCGAACACCAGAGAAAGTGAACGCAGCCCTAATAGAGATGTGCAATAGGGGGTACATGGAGGGAAGGGGCAATGTAAAGAGGAGAAGCAAGAGCAGGGGCTCTTGATTCACACGCAGACCCTTGCCCATTCTTAATTCCATCAGATCCAGACAAGAGAGGAAAGCAAGAAAGATGGCTTTTGAAGGATCAATACGACAATCCCTAAACCTAGCCCGTGGCCCAAGGTTGTTTGGGTATTTCATATTTTCTTTCATTTACATTTTGTAGGAGCCAAGTAGTGCTCCTCAGTATTCAATTTTTTTCTCCATTGATTTTAATTAAGCTCACCATAGGCTAGCAACCCTGATGAACAGGGAGTGCATTTTCCATCAAAAAAGCGATCTAGCTTCTGAGGCAGGAATTCTGGGGCTTGTTCACATCTTATTCAAAATATTTTCACTTCTGTCCTCTGGCATGGTTCTCAGAATGTGAAATAAAGACATATTCGGCTATTATATCATAAATAGTTTCCACTCTGTGACTAAGAAAATTACCATATTATTCCTGATTCAGACATGTCGTTTGGAATCTGGTATCTGTGATACATTCTGTCTATATCCAGTAGCTTCTGTGCATGACGTGTTACTCAGTGCCCTTCATGATGGGACCTGCAGGCATAGGCCCCTTTAGATGCCTCATCGCATAGCTCCTTTCTCCCTTTCCATAAGTTGCTTTCTGTCATCAAGAGTCCAACTTTTGTGCTTCTGACTAGAGCAAGAACAAGATACAATCGTACTATTTGGTGTGGATTGACTGTGATTCCCAAAATGTGTGTCGGGATTCTAACTTCCCTACTCACGCATGGAGTTTCCTTTGGGAGGAGGTGAATAGCTTTGCTTTATCAGAGGACTCTGAATCAGAGTCCATTCGAGGACTCTGTAGGAAGTTGGCTCTGATGTAAGTCAAAAACCTCATTTTCCTTTTTTTTTAAAATGACAACTGCCCCGATTGCCAGTATCTTCACAAACATTTTTTTGTCTTTGTATGTTGACACAAGAACATTAACATCAGCAAACTATTATCAACTGCAATATCATCTGATGTGATAAGATTTTTTAAAAAAAGACAAAAGTAGAAAAGTTCCTGGCCACTCAGTTTTGTCATATGTGTGGAATAGGCACAGAAGAAAACCCAGATATGTGAGAGTAGATGCCACGTGAATATTGCATTGGTACCAATGACCCATAAGATTAGAGAAAGAGAAACAAGTAGACCCCGCACAGAAAGAGTTTCCCAGGACTTCCAAAGAATACTTCTAGCTCCTTCCCCTTACTCTGAGAGAACACATGTCTGCTCTTTAAAGTCATTAGCTTATGGTGTTTCTCATGGCAGTGCCAGGAAACTATCGTGGCTATTAGAGTGAACCTCGGTTGTTATTTGTATTACTTGTTAAGAAACTGTTGCTCTATATTTATGATAAATAATCCGAAGGCAAAGCTCGGGTAAGATTCTTCTCCTTATTTCCAGAAAATGGTGGCTTTACAAAGCAGGCAGGCAGGTCTTTCTCTAGGCCAATCCATAGGCTGGATTTCCAAGAGCACATGGTCATGCTATTTAGTGTGTCTGTCTAAAAGATGTGAATCATGCACATCTATGTAACATGGAGAATGAAAATTAGGATCCAATCAAAATAAAAATGTGAGGATATTAATTTTGACTCTACGGGCAGCAAAAACCCCTGAGAATAGGCATCCAGAACTCCCCTGTCCTTCCATAGGTCATCTCATAGTGTCAAACTACTGATCTCATGGTTAACAGCCCAATGTTAAGGGTAAGGGACAGGCAAACATGTTTCTAACCTCACTGAAGAAGACTGGGTCCCTGAACAGGTAAGAATCTCATATGCTAGCATCAAAATATGGCTGCTGATTTCTATTGGGGAAACTATCCTAGAATGTCAGAGAGAACCCAAGATAGAAACACATTGTCTTTATTTAATCTGACCTTGGAACTGACATTCCATCACATCTGCCATATCCTATTTGTTACAAGCATGTCAGAAAGTCTTGCATACACTCAGGAGAGCAGATTACACAAGGATCCAAATACCGGGTGGCTGAATACTGATTGCAAGTTATCTTAGTTGGTGCTTACCCAAACCATGAAAATACACAAAAGAAATCTTTAAAAGCAGTCTGAAATTTTGTCAGCCAAAGATAGCTGGTATTATATTTTTGGCATATATGTATATAGATATACAAAACTATTTGTCAGTGCCTTGGGATGCATTTAATTATATTTAATGTCTTATATGGGATATTTGCAAACCGGAGAATTTTTCATCATTCACATGAAGCATATTTCTTTTAGGGGGAAAAGGAACATCAAAATATAAATGAACCAAATACTAAAAGGGATTCTAAATATACAGAATTCAGGAAAGACAACCCCCTCCCCCATAAAAACAGTAATCGGAGCAATGATTCCAGGAGGATAGAAGAAGGGAATGGGAGGGAAAGGAGGGAACAGGGAATGAACAGACACGGTGGCAAAATGATACCCTCAGGTGAAAAATACCAGAATAGTAAGTGAAGGTATAGAATGGATGATGGAAAATATGTATCAATAGCATTAACAATACATACTATATTATGGATTCACAGAGGAGCTGATATCAAAGGGCTAAGAAGAAAAGTACTTTCAGAACTTGTTGATGCCAATAATTAGGCATGTCTGGTTGAGATAACAGATGTATGGCTTGTTATATGTAAGAGCCTCCAATAAAATTATTTGTAGAATAAAAATACTTAGCTATTTTCTCATGAGATAAAATACAAAAAGAACCAAAATCAAGTCAAACTCATTGTCGTTGAGGTGCTTCCCACTCAGAGAATACCAATAAAACAGTGTGCAAATGCTCTCTTGGGATTCCAAGACTATAAACTATATGGAAGTAGACTGTCACATCTTGTACCAGTAGAAGAGCTAGTAGAGAAGATACAGCTCTGTCACCCCTTTCATGCTTTTAAATGATGCAATATTCCTTTGTTCTCTTCCCACAACTGCCTCTTGATACATGTGCAACTTCTACAAAGACAGTTCTTCTGCTAACTGCAAGGTCAGCAGTTGGAAACCACTAGCAGTTCAACAGGAAAAAGATAGGGTTTTCAAATCACATAAAACAGTACAGTCTCAGGAACTATAGGGTCACTCTCAGTTAAAACCTACTTGATATATGTAAGTTTGGAAATAGAAGATAGATGATAGATAGATGATACATAGATAGATGATAGATAGATAGATAGATAGATAGATGATAGAAGATAAGGAAGTGCCTTATAGTGTTGAAAATCAAGGAGGCTATTTTGAGGTACTAAGGTGTATCATGTTGCATTCAATAAAAAGGGTCATTGCATTTGAATTATGGTAATGGTGAAGAATATTGAAAGTAACATGAACTGACAAGAGGAAAAAAAATCTGTTGAGAGAGTTAAGGTTTGTTCTGCCAATCTTTATAATTAGCACATGTGGGCTTAATTAAAGGGAGGAGAGGTAAATGGCTCAGTGAGTCTCACCCTTTCTGTTTCTTGGGTCTCTTGCTCTGTGATGGTCAGACCAGCATGCAGGTACCTTAGCCAGTTTCCTGCTTCAGCTGGCAAGCCTCACTTTCTGTGAGACATCCCCAAGGAAACACCACATGGCTCTACCCTGATGCAGCCCTGGGTTCTGGAGCAGCCACACCTGACCCCTGCCAACACTGACATGTTTACACCCTCACCAATTCAACTTTACTCCCACAGTTAGCATCATTCTGTGTGTTTTTTGAGATGGAGGAGAACTTTGTAGATCAGTGTCAGGCATATGGGCTCACGTTGGACTCCTGGGCTTGGACAGCACTGGGTTGGGATGCTTTCTTAATGTACACTTACCCTTTATATAAAACTCTCTCTTATATATGTATGAGTTTCTGTGGATTTGTTTCCCTAGTTTACCCAGACTAACACATCTGTCTTGGGAGAAGTGCAGCCAGAATGCTTTTTTGGAAGCAAGCATATCAAGACTTTGTCTCAGAGGCTTTGGACATGTTATCAGGATAGAGCAATCCCTGAAGAGGCCAGTACAGTTCAAAAGACAGGGCAGCGCTAGATTTACAAACTGGCTGCATCGATGGGCTCAAGCATAAAAACAAAAGGAAAGATGGTAAGTAACCCATTGTGAAAAGTTGGAAAATGATTGAACAACGATCTACATTTGATGGAGAACCAGGCAAAAAAATGTGAGAATGGACAAGGGTTGAACCTGGTGACACAGCTGCTCACTAGTTGATTAGAATCTAGAAAAATCAGGGTAGATTTTAACTGGAGAATTGTTTTCATTCTAGTGTACATAATATTTTCTTCTCATTTGCTGTAAATTTTATCACCACTTTGAACTGATCTATGAATGTCTATCTCATGGATGGGCTATTCCGTTTGCAGCTTTGATTATGCTGCCAGAATTAGAGAGTCATGGTTTTTTTTCCCCCGTGATAAATTCATATAAGCATTTTTGCTTTACCTTACCTAATTAGAAACCATGAAAAAATTTAAACTTGTGGGTTATGCAGAAGCATAAAAAGTTTCAACATAGGGGAAATTATAGACTTATAGACATATAGTCCTTTTTTAAGTTTGTTTTTCTTGTTTAAATAGAAATTTTATGGCATTTACAAGCTCAATTTGCTGGGAAGAAGGGTGGACACATTTACTTTGAAGAAGTTGGAAATATAATTTCTGTCTCAGAACCATGAAGGATAGAGAAAGTAGTTATTAGGTAATGCCAAAGGAAGCACATATTTCAAGAGGAATAAAAAAATCCTATTTGATATATTTTTAGTTATTGGTTTTCACTTGGGTTGATATTATCATGCACTGATTTTCTTCTATAGATTTCTATATAATATAGACATTTCTCTCTCTCTTACCTGTCTAGGAGTATATCCAATTGGAGATCAGAAATAATTCATATGGTCGTAAGGGATACATTTTAGAAAGAGACAAATCAGCATTCTTCAGAGTAGACTAGTTATCTATTTGGGAATGGAGATATAGGCAATCCACCCTTGTAGGTTTTACTTGGTCTAGACTGAGGAGCACTGGAAGAAGACTGATTAAGCACCAGCCTGCTAATCAAAAGGTCAGTGGTTCCAACCACCAGAAAATAGATCAGTAGTTAATTATAAACTGATGGAAGGTCATCCACATCTAGCAATGAAAACTGCGATGAGAAATAGAACTTATTCATTAGCACCCCCACTTCCTCTCACCCGTTTCCCTGACTCTTCACGTGGTATCCAGAGATATGATTGCTATACTTCAATTTCAAATGATTCTGAGTTTGAATTTGAGAGCCGTAGTGTGGGAAAGAGATGTGACAGCTTGTTTCACTAAAGGTTTATAGCCTTGGGCACCTTCCCAGGGTCATCCTGTTTTGTCTACATCTACTTTGTCCGATAAGCTGTTGTATCAATTTGATAGCCATAGCTTTGGTTTGAACAGGTTAGGTATCTTTGTAACATCCCTTAGTATCAGGACTTTCCTACAACCTGTACTATTCTTCCCGTTCTGCACTTGGCTCTCTCAGTTTCATCTTTAGGTATTAGCTTACATGTCACTTGTTCAGACAGGGCTGCCACTGCTGTCTCTATTAGTCAGTCTCATGGCACTTGTTCCCTTCCTTCATGCTTCTTCATCTAGCATACTTTGGACATGTTATCTGGAGAGAGCGATGTCTGGAAAAGGACAACATGTTTGGTAAATTAGAGGGTCAGTGAATAGATGAAGACCACTCAGAAGATGGATTGACATAGTGGCTGTCACCAGGGGCCTAGACATAACAAGTGAGGGTGGCATAGGGCTGGACAGTGTTTTCTTCTGTTGTACATAATGTCATCATGGGTCAGGAACTGACTAGACAGAATATAACAAGAATGTATGCCTTTGGAATTATATGATCATTTCATAATCATATGTATCTGCAGTATCCATTCGGTTCTAGAAGAGAAAAGGGCATTTGAAAGACTTTAGCATCTCATTTCTAGTGCCTAAAGAAATACTAATGACTGTTGAATGGATGAATGAATAAATAAATGAATAAATGGTTGCTACTTTCATTATCTGGAATGCAACTCAGCTGTCTGTCTTTCTGGGGAACTGAAACAAGGCACATATCTATTCTTTGAGACCTTGTGCTTGCTTGTCTATACTATGTATGCTTCATACCCAACCCAAATTCATGACCACCAAGTTGATTTTGACTCTTCACGACACTGGGGGGTCACAGTAGGACTCCCCCACAATGTTTCCATCTTGACAGAAGCAAACTAACATATCTTTCTCTTAGAGATAGGCTTGTGGCTTTGAACTCCTAACCTTTTGGTTAACAGGAGAGTGTCTTAATCATTGAGCCAGCAGGGCACCTGCTCCTTAAGACTGCATAAGACTGTAATAAAAAGTTAATGTACTAAAAGTTTGTTATTTTATTTTTTTATGCTTCCATTACACTCAAATTGTGATTCTCTTTATGTCAGAATTACATCTGATTGAACTTTCTGATTCTTATGCGTTTTGGGCAATGGATACATGCACATCAAAGTTGTAACACAAAAGATGCTGGATTCCAGACTGAATCTAAAATGAACACAAAAACAATAGATTCATGAATATTGTCTCAAAACAAGACAATTGTGGCTGCCACATTATTTTGGAAAAGCAAAAATAAATAATTTTTCCAAAAAATCTTGGAAAAAAATAGGTTAATGTGACTGCAGGGACTTCATGGTTATTCTTCTGGTGCTGGTGAAAATTGCAGATATATTTCTAATAGTATTTAAGAGTGAAATAATAATAGCCTCTGAGTCTCAATTTCCTACATCTAAAATGTATATGCAAAGACCAGCTTACTGTGAAAAATACCATTGTTTGTTATAGTCTTGGGCATTGTTGTGAATTGTTTTGGATGAAACTAGAAGCTGCTTCTTGGGGTCAATGACCAGTAGCCACAGACTCATTTTTTCTTGGTATGGGATGACTTCATGTGAACTGTACAGTGAAGGCGGGTTACATTTTGTCACCTACCACATGAAGCAGTAGCATGGGTGTGGCAGTTACAAAATGTCCTGTCAACTTGTGAAATGGTAGAGTCTAGCCTGTAAATCAGGCCGGGGCCATTGAGGTGCCTGGTTGGGCATGGCCTTCTGAGAATGCTGGGGAATCTTGTATTCCTCCCTGAAGGTGGGAGACTCTCACTATGTTTCGTATTCCTGTTGCCAAGCCAGCTGAAGCTACACAAATGCAGTCAGAGCCTTGTAGCTGGAGGAGCCGTGTGGCTATGCACGCTGGCACGAAGATACTTCCACTGCAAAACTGTCCACCCACTAACCTATGATCTTCCTGCATTCAGCATCATTGGAAGTGTTGCATGAGTCTGAAGAGGAATTTACAGACGGGTATTGGACATATGGGCTAATATTGGACTTAGGAACTTCATCTAGACTTGACTGGGATGTTTTCTTAATACACTGTTACTCTTCTATCTAAAGCTCTTTATTATACTCACATGAGTGTCTATGAATTTGCTTTTCTAGTGCACCCAGACTACCTTAATTGATTAGCATTTACAAGGAATCTTATAGGAATCTCTAGAGTGATAAAAGACCGTATGGTGGACTTGCACACAGTACATCTTAGCAGGAAAACTATTTGTACCATGAGGCATTTTACTCTAAATAGGTTCTTTTAGGAGCTTCTCTCAAATTGATTGGGTTTGCAAGTATAAAGAGACTTTCTTCTACGATAGTATCTTTAAATCACAGTATTCAAAATCAGTAGGACAGAGGAGGCTCGGATTCTTTCCAATTCCTACTCTTTCCTGCTTTTCTTGTCTTTCCTATGTTTCTGTTTTGACTGATTTGAGCCTATCTTTGATAATAATTTTGCCCTGAGTGTTTTGTCTCCCAACTGATATAACTCACCACCCTGGAGATGTTACCAAATCTTAATGGCTTTAGGACACGGTCAAACTGTCCCTGTGGGTTTCAGAGGTTGTAAATATTTAAAGGAATGAAAAGCCTCATCTTTCTCCTGAGGAGTGGCTGGTGGGTTTGAACCGCTGGCTGTTAGTGCCCAGGGCTTAACCCAGTAAGCTGCCTTGGGTCTTCCGAATGAATGTATGTAGTGTATTTACTTATGATAGAGAGAGTAATGATGCCATTGGTGTGCTGAGGAGTATAGGATAATAGTATAGGGAAGGAAGGGGGACCATGATTAGAGGCAGAGCACACACAACCATAACTGGTTTTCATTGAAGGGATGACTTTCAGGTTCTGCAATGGGAAGCCCATCCCTATAGCTAGCAGAAACACCAAATGCTCTTGCTACTGTTAAGCATTCGGCTTATCCCCTTCGAGCCCCGTGGCCCTTGCTAATGAGAAGGATAAAACAAAAATCAATATGAAAGGACATTGGGTGTAGAGTACACAACAAGGGATGAGTGAGGAATTGGTATGATATTCTGGCCAGCCTTTGCATGCTAATGAAAACAAATCATTATTCTGATAAATGAAGTCCATTGCTCTGCAGACCTCCAAGAGGAACACCGCACTTGACCCTTTCTTTGCAGCATTTGGAAATCTAAGCACTCAAATTCTTGCCTCTGCTAGCTTTTGAAAAATTGGCCTCTCCCCTCCTTGGGATTCAGCAGCAGAGTCAGCAATGACTCTACAAAGCCCTTGCACATTGGGGGTTTAAGGCCGAGGGTAGGGGCTGAGTTTTTCAGGAGTAAGCAGAATCTTAATGCCCTGACTACAGATGGGAAGAGGAAATGAAAAGATATACCTGAGCGTATTAGTACACTGTCTTGGCTACTGTCTTGAGACATCCAGGGGTCATCCACACTAATAACTGTCATCATACCCAAATGAATCAATGCCAATTTGTTTACTTATTTTCCCTGTTAGAAAGACAATGCATCACCCAAAAGTCACAGACAATTCTTTTCCTGTAAAGGTTGGGGTGCTTGATGTACATTCAGAGCCACGCACACGAGTGCGAATAAGTCGACGACCACAGCTATTTAATCAGGAGTGTTTGTTGATTTGAGCAGAGGCCCTATGCTGTGAAATGAAAACAGAAAACCAAATTTTCTTGAGCAATCTTGCTGTTCCTGCTTCAGGTGCTAGGCCATTTCACTAAAGCAGCTCAGACGAGAATGTCATTAGTTCTTAAGCCCCAGGTGAATTTGCCACTGTTCCACATGATTAAGCCAGATAATTGTGTGTTGATAGCGAATGTGGTTGGTGAAATACAATTTCTAGGACCTTCCTAAACAAACACAATGTAGGGGTGAGTCAGAGTGCTGTCATTTCAGTCCTTTGTCACAGGTTTTGCACGGGCAGACATCTCTGGTGAAGGCTAGCTACTCATTCAGTGGTGGCGGCCATCCCTGGTCTCCTATAGGTAACCTCGCTTGAAAGTGAATCGCCTGTTATTCTGCTTTTGTTTAGAGATGCGTGTGTGTGTGTGTTTGTGTGTGTGTGTGCATGCCATCTCATTAAAGTGCCAATACACAATGCCAGCTCTTAGTAGTACCTTGTTTGGGGCCTTGAATGTAAATGATTAAGTTTGTTTTAAAAAGCATCCATGATTTCAGCAATCCTCTCTGAAATGTGTAAAAATACCAACATCTCCAATGATAAAAAACAACAACAACATCTGCCAATGGCAAAATATAGTAAACTTTCAGGGCCAAGTTTTCAGAAGCAGCCAATGTGTTTGCATGTGTGATTTTTTTTCACATACAAGGTTTTATGAACACAAAAATATATGTGTGTGTACAAATCAGGTGTTTGTGTCTTAAGTTCATAATGTTCTGTTTTTTTCTTGGTCTGAAGTATTGAGGCTTTAAAAATTTATAGTGCTTATGGATAAGGCGTTTCATTTGGTTGCAGTGGTATTTAGCATTGTACATTGGATAGTTTGTTATTAGTTTTTTTAAGTAAATCTACTTTTTCAGAGGAATCACATATGCATAACCTCTTTAAGAAAGTAGATTCTTACTTCTTTGGTTCTTAGAGGGTTTGGGGGCTTGAGCCACCAATCTTTTGGTTAGCAGCAAAATGTTTTAACTATGTGCCATGAGTGGCGTGAGCAATGATTAGAGAATGCTCAATGATATTTTCGAATGCTCAGTTTATTCACTGCAAACATGTATTGCAAACATCACACATCTAACAATTTGACATCTGTGTTAGTCCGGGTAGACTAAAGAAACAATTCATAGACACACATATGGATATAAGGGTATGGTTTATATACAGAGGAATAGGACATTAAGAAAGCACCCCAACCCAGTCCAGTTCAAAGTCATAAGTCCAATATTAGACCATACGCCCGATATCAGTCTATAGTCTCCTTCCGACTCAAGAAGTCACAGGTCAGTGGGTACAGAGTCCCGGCGCTGGCAGGGGTCTCTCCATGGCTCCTCGCTTCCAAGGCTCAGGGTCCTTCAACAGCATCCAGTGGTGGTAGAGGCAACTCAGTGCTGGCAGGGCTCTCCACATGGCTTCTCCAGCTTCAGAGGTCTGGTTCCATGTGACTTCTCTTCCAGCTCCTCCAGCTCCTGCGATGCTGCCATCTTGTCTTGTCCGTAGTTTGTTGTCTCTAAGACTAACTCCCAACAACTGGGAAGATAGTGTCTCATCTCCATGAAGAAAATATCACCAGATTTCCTAGATGTATCAAGAGAAAGCCATGCCCACACAGAGACTTCATTGGCTACTCAATGGCCATCTCCAGATTAACAGGCTAGACTCCACCCCTACATCTCAATCATGAAATTAACATAAGCATATGACCTCCACAAGGTCTTAGGGGATAAGTAGCAGTAAAGGACAATGTGGCAAAAAATATATAATGGTATGTAATCATAAAGGTTAATTCAGCAAGCGTTTTACAATGAAAAGTTCCAGTCCATTATGAACAATGCCTTCATTGATGTACTCACCCTGCGCACCCATTGGAGAGAGTAAGAGTTGATGTCTCCCAGATCTTACCTCTCTGACTTGACCCACTCTGGGGTCCAGGTTTTAGACACTGTGGTAAACAAAGTTTGTAAATTCCCATGACATCCAGTTGCCTTGGTCACTTCTTTTCAGTTCAGTACACTTGGTGGTCATATGTTGAGTATACTTCTGGCGGGAATGCATAATCTCTTGTAGCAAGTGGGCATTGACTTGTGCAGGGAGGTTGTTTATGTACATTTGGTGGTTATAAGCTGAGTCATCTTCTGGGTAGAAAGTGTAATCTCTTGTAGCAGAATGTCAGCATCTTGCACGGCCATTTACACCCAATGCAGTTTCTTGTGCTCTCATCACCATGGTGTCATCAGTGCTCCTAATGAAAGTCCCAAACTGTTTAGGAAACCTATGCTTCTTTGGGAATACTGACGACCATTGTCTTTAAACATTTAGATTATCATACCACGATGACAAAGTAGTCAGAGATAAGATGCCATGGGGTTAGAATCAATGACATTTGCTATTGATGACAATCTCAGTGGCCTTGACAGCTGAATCAATTGGTGGAGTCTCCAATGTTATTATTGGTAAAATTTTAAGTAAGTTTGAGTGAAATTACCTATTTTTCCCCTATTTTATAAGCTCATAATGATATGCATATAATACTTGGTTAGTAAGTACTGGTAGGAGTCCAATGAAGGATGAGAAAACAGTGGACATTTGGAATGCGGATAGAGAAGCTTGGAGACAGAATACCAGTACAAAGGACATGGGATCTGGCATGGTGTGTGTGATGGCAGAAAATTCACATAACTAGAGAAGATTGATTTCTCTTGAGGGGCCAAGCCAGCATGGGGGTGCTTGACCATTCCATATGTGCAGGAACTTTATCTACTCTTAATCGTAAAAGACTCAATGGGCTACAATTTTTATGTGGAAACAAAAGTAGCACCTTAAAGCACTCCACAGATGTAAGGGGGTGTTACTATACAGCAGCCTGCTTGTCTGAAGAGCAAGAATCTCACTAATGAAATAACTGTCTAGATGGAGTTGAATTAGATTGCAGTCTAGAGATACAATGAAACCTTTTACACTTTAAAAGTGGGATAATTGAGAGAGCAAAGGACCTGTTGGTCTCAGAAGCTGTCTACTATTCTAGGAAAGTGGGAAACTCTAACTTTTTGAGGTTATAAAGTGTTAAGCCAAAAGGCCTTTTAGAAAGTCAATTGAAAATTGGACAGTAAACATAGAAAAGTGGAACGCATGGAAGAGTCAATTCTAAAAAGATGTCTTTGCACATGTTTATGTTGTGTGAGCTCTTTAGATAGATATACACTTCAAAAAGCACAGGGAAGCAAAACTTCCCAAGTCTCTTTTTTGGACATGCCAGAAAATTTTCTGCAAATGGCTCTTGTTCCATATGGCTCCGCAGAAGATGGGATCGTCGATCGGCAAGGCTAACTCCACTGGGAATCTTGAGACTGCCCTTCTCAAAGGGTCGTGATCTGCACACACTTGCTGCCTGCCCCCTCCACATGGCAGCCTCATTTCAGAGCGCGCGCGCGCACACACACACACACACACACACACACACACACATTGTATCAAGAGGTAAAAAATGCCAATTTTGGAGTCACTCTTTTAATGTCGTGTGTGCATCTTCCTTCACTGTGTAGATGGTGTTTAATGTAGAAAGAGAAGAATCCAGTTGTTCCCCAAGGAAAAACTGTCATAGGACAAGCTGGGATACTATATTTGTTCGCTGGGTGAATGGGGCTATAACCACATGCTTCCTATTAACAGAAATGGAAGGCATGCTGTTAAACTCAACGGTGTGGCATGGAATGCCTCAGTCACTGATCTGCTTTGCCTCTTCTTAGCCTTACCCAGAGATGGCCAAAAATGCCACAGAACTGGGACATTTGAAATTTGGGGAAACGGTTTCATCTCCCCTCCCCCACATACCCCCCAAAAGAGTCTTCAGGGGCCTATAAAGTGGAGGCATGGTGAGACAAAAACCTAATCCCATTGGAACAATTACATCCTATCCTGCAAAATACTTCCTTGAACTTCTGGGAGTTCTCAGATGTAATTTTTGTGGCTCCGAAATGCTTTTCTTTGTTAAGTGATTGCTGCAAAAGGAAAGGAAATGTTCATGGCAGCCAGCATTTTAAACTGAACCATTGTGGCCCTTAATGTTTTATAAGTAATCATAAATTTCCGTTGACAGTCTATTTCTTGATTCCCTTCTAATTAGAGATTTAATCATATATATTTCCTGAAGGAAAAGTGGTCTGGGCTTTTACAATGCCAGAAGCTTTGCTGAGCTGAAACAACGGAGGCCAATGTCAAGCGCACGATGGAATCCCTGTCTTGCATAGTGTTACCAGAGGTCCAGGCCATCATGCTCCTCAATTTCAGAGGAACAAGAGCACGTTTTCATAATTCTAAATAATTGTGTCCAAATAGCCTTGCGTCCTCCTTAAAGAGCTAAATCTTTTTAATGCCTCTAAAAAAGGATTCCAAATGGATTTAAATGGGTTTGATGAATGTGAAACTTCTCTCTCTACTTGTAATATTTCCAGAAATACTGCAATTAATTTGATTTGCTTATAGGCACAAATCATTAATAAATCGGGTGCCTGTATTTTAAAATATTTCTGTCTATTTAACCCTCACAAGTCAATGTGTTCCTATCAAATTATCATTCTGTGGAATTTGAAGATTACCATATTAATCATCGGTTCCCAGGACCGGATATTTTGAGAGTTTGAATACTATATATCAGAAGTTAAGTGACATATGCGAATACACAGTCATCTCATTTGTAAGAAAGACTGTTCATGTGTATTTGGCACACGAACTTCCAGTGCTATTAACTCGCCTTTGGGTCAACGTTGTGGGCTCCCTCTTAAATTCTTTGTTTTAAATTAAAGCCAGTCAAGTCTAAGCCTCTTTCAAGGTTTAATGACTCAACTTTCACTGGTATAAATTGTTAGGAAGGAAAGAACCTTCAAACAATGTCACTGTGGTTTTCTTCCAATGGATCCTGTTTTTAATATTTAGGTATTTAAATTTTTGAAGCATTAAACAATTAGAATGTGGTCCCTTGAAAAGTTTTAGGGTATTTGGGGGTGGGGGAAGGGATTGGGTGGGGAAAGACTTCATAACCGGTATGTAACAGGTATTTCATGACTAATATAAGGCATTCTGTCCAGAAAAAATAATCATAATCTGCCTAGAAACACAATAAAGTGATTTTATATTTCCATAACTGGGAAAAATATCTTACATATGGACACACAATGTCAAGCGAATATCCCGAAATAGAATTCAAATCCACTAAAATCCTGATGCCAGTGCAATAAGCTCCTGTGTTAGGAGGCAAATGGCTAAAACTCCTTTCAAATTACTGAAAAATTAACTTGATTGTATATATATGTATGTACACACAGTATAATGGATTGTGTATATGTATGTATGTATGTATGTATATAAATATAGACATCCCTTAGCTCTAACACAACCTTTATATGGACACATGGCATTAATTTTAACCTATTTACCCATATGGTTGCATGTTGGCCTGTCGATGTGAGGTTAGTAGTTCTAAACCCTCAGGCACTCCACAGGAGAAAGGGTAGGCCTTCTTCTTCCATAAGAGTCACAGTCTCAGAAACCCACAAGGGCAATTCTACCCTGTCCCGTGGGTTTATCATCAGTCACAATTGACTGTTGGCAGGAAGAATGAAGATAGGAATTGCATATGATGTGTAACGCAATAATTTTTCATTCATTGTTCTATTAAATACATTGCATTGAAATTTAGACATATAAATATAACACTTCTATTCAATCATATCCCCCCACCCCACCCCCCAAATTATTAAGCTACAGTTTAAAATTGTAAAACTCAAGAATACCCTTCTCGCCATGTGAAAATGCCTTACCTACCCTGATGCTATCAGTAAATCTCGAAAACATATACTAAATGACTGCTTTCAAGCACCAGCAGCAGTTTTAGAGCACTGAGGTCAGGGAGAGAAGAACAGGCAGAGCGGCCTCTACGCTCAGGACACTTGTTGCCTGGAATGCACTCTCCAGACTGCAGAGCAAGGAAGGGTACCTAGGTAAGGAAAAAGCAATATTCTTGAATTGTATAGAAAGAAATAGTAGTTTACTTTATGTAGTATAATTTTACTGGAATACACAAAGCATGGTACTTCAAAAGAGAGATATATAGAGGAAAAGAGAAAAATGGAAATCTCCAGAAATCACCAGATTTCTGGAATAAAAATGAGTTACAAAATGAGTGTTCCAGAAATGCTTATAGAGTTTTGAATCTTTGATGAATAACTATTTTTCATATGCATATTGTAAAACTTTTCAACAAGCAAAACAGATCAGGACTGCTAACTTGTGAATTACAAACTGCTAGCTTCTCAGGCATCACACAAGCTTGGTAGGCAGGCATATTTCACTTTGCATAGAGAAGAGTTTTTGTGGAATACTAGGGATAGACAGATGGAGGCTTAAACCTAGGAAAGGTTAAAAGAGCTACTAATCAAAGTCCACTTTAATAGTGTTTTACAGTAAGCTTCCAAAGGCTTAACATGGGCTGCCAGTTATTTACATGTAGGGCAGACATAAATTCCACAATTTTTTCTAACACCAAACAAGTTCAACCAGTCAACCTCATAACCTTCACAGTATGTCGCATCAACAATACTAGACAGTTAAAGGAAAATAAATATTTGAATATAATGCAGAGAAAAATCGGTCAATAGATACAGATGCAGAAGTGACAGAGATGATAAATAACAGTTATTTATAATAACATACTAGTTATTATAAATATGTTCAATAATTGAAAGGAAAAAAACAGGCCACCCTGATCTAATAGAGGGAAATGAGAACATTACAAGGGGAAGCAAATGAAACTATCTAAAATCAAATTGCCAACTGTACTGAAAGTTATTCTTGATCATAGAGCAGCTAAGACAAACAAGAAATCATGAAAAAATCTGACCAGAACATTTCAAAGACCAGTTGGAGAAGACCAATTAAAGTATTACAATTAAATGTGGACTTGTCTAGCGTTACAAAATAAGCATAAAGAGCACACACATTAGACCTTAGATTTAAAGAACTTGGGGAAAAACAATCAATCCTCAAGTTGCACTATTGAAAGAATCTATGGGAAAATATTGAATGGGACAGGAAACATCAAAAGAAGATCGAAAGCATACTCAGTGTCATTGTACCAAAAAGAGCTAGTGGACTCTCTACCAGTTGAGGATGTTGCATATGATCAAGAACAAATTTCCTTAAGAAAAAAGAAGTCCAAACTACATTGAAGGCATTAATCTAAAATGAAACATAATGTCAAACCAACTAACTCGCTAGCATTTAGGTCATCCTGGCTCATAGTGACGCTTTTGCACATGGTAGAAATGCCCCAGCAAGTTTCTGAGACTGTAACTTTTTACAGAATTCAAAAGCCTTTCTCCTCCAGAGTGGATGGTGGTTTCAAACTTCTGATCTTGGGGATCGAAGCCCACCGCATAACCCCTCCACCAGCTGAGACTGACAGAATTCGAATTTTAATGTTTAACAAGCTAATTAATCACTGGCAGCACTACTCATCTATGCCACCAAATTGGAAAATCTGACTTAAAGAGATCACTATATGTACCCATATCAAAGAAAGGTGGCCCAATAGAATGAAAGATGATAGAATAATATAATTAATATCACATTCAGTTAAAATTTTGCTGAAGATTATTTAAAAACAATTGCCACAATGAATTCACAGAGTTGCCAGAAATTCAGGCTGGATTCCAAAGAGAATAAGAATACCATTGCTAATGTCAGACAGTTCTCAGCTGAAAGCAGAGAAGACCAGAAAGATGTTTACTTGTATTTTTAGGAGTATGCAAACGCATTTGGCTTTGCCGATCATAATGAACTATGGATACCCTTGAGAAGAATGGGAATTCCAAAACACTTGATTGCGTTCATGTGGAACCTTTACATGGATCAAGTGCGCCTTTCATCATACTTATTCAAACTGTATGAATATTGAACGCAACTCAATGAAAAGCAAGTCCAAATCCTCACAACTGCATGTGTAGGAGACATCTAAAGTAAGCAGAAAAAAGATCAAAGTGGTCAGAGATTTTTTTTCTTGCTCAAGTCTACAGTGAATGCTCACAGAAGCAGAATCAAGAGCTCTAATGGTGCTGTGTCACTCACCTAGTCTGGTGTCAAATTGAGGATCAAGAGTGCAGGGGTAAAGTCTAGCCTGTCAATCTGGAGAGAGCCAAAAAGACCTATCTGTGGGCATAGCCTTCTTCATTGATAATTCTGAGAAATCTGGTGGCATTTTCCCTTTGGAGGTGAGAAACTCACTTTTCATTACCTTGGTGACCCTCTACTGACAAGACACAAGGCTGAGTTCCTGGGAGACATTGCAGCTGACAAGACACATGGCAGCATGTTGATAGACCCTGAGCCTATAAACTTGAGGAGCCATAAAGAGACTCCTAACTGTGCTGAGATGTTTCCAGCACCACTGGATACACAAAACTCTGCACCCACTGGCCTGTGATTGTCCTGGTGTCATTGTATGTGCTGAGTCTGAAGAGAACTTTATCGATTGGTATCAGACATATGGGCTAATATCAGACTTATGACCTTCAACTGGACTGGGTTGGGATGTTTTTCTCAATGTTCAATTGCTCTTGTATATAAACCTCTCCCTTACATACATATATGTGTTTATGGATTTGTTTCTCTAGTCTACCCAAACGCAGATACCTTGTATTGGGTAAATTTGCTGTGCAAGAACTCTTTACCATGTTAAAAAGAGAGGATTTTGTTCACTAAGAGTAGCCTGAGCTAAGTTATGGTGTTTCCATTGCATCATTTCCACATGAAATATGAACATTGAATAAGGAAGACTAAAGAAGAATTGATACATTTGAATTATGGTGCTGGAGAAAAATATTGAAAATATCATCAACTGCTGAAAGAACAGATTAATTTCTAGGGAAAATTACAGCCAAAATGTTTTTTATGAGCAAGGATATCACTAATTGGACATATTATCAAGAGAGATCAGTCCCTGCAAAAACATATATGATTGATAAGGTAGAGTAGCAGTGAAAAAGAGGAAGATGCTGGGCCGGATGGGCCAACACAGTGGTGCAACAATGCACTCAAGCCTGACAATGGGGAAGATGGTGCAGGATTGAACCATGTTTTGTTATGTTTAGCTATGATGACACCTGATAACAATTTAGGGACACCTAATATCAATGCAGAATGGAGAAATAGTGCTCATGTGAGTTTCTGAAGCTATTAATGTCATCGGAGCGTAAAATCTCATCTTTTTTCTGCAGAGTAGCTGGTGGCTTCATGGGACTGGTGATTTCATACCACTGATCTTGCAGGTAAGAATCCAATGCCACCAAATCTCCGTTACATAGAGTCAAATTTGACTCAAATTAACCCTATTGACCTTAACCCTGTGGGTTTCTGAAACTGTAAATCTCTAGATGACTAGAGAGCCTCGTCTTTCTTCTGTGGAGGGGCTGATGGTTTCAACTGCCCACCTTGATATTTAGCAGTCAAATGCATGCAAAATGCACTATGTCACAGGGCTCCTTCAATGAGATTACAGAACTGAAAATTGCAATACCTTAAATGATACATTTCGGGATTAAGAGGAACTGCAGATCGACACAGTAGAACCCAGAACCCAGGACCTCAGAAAATAGTCAAAGCAAAGCACAGAGGGGGGGGGAAAGGATAACCATAACAAAAATAATAATAATAACAGACATGTCAAGCAAAGCATAGGCTTATTTTATATGTATTAAAGTCTTGGGAAGAAACAAGAGAGGAAAAGGTGTATAATAATCCAAGAAATTGCAGCACACAATCTAATTAAAAATAGGCAGAGGACATGAACAGACACTTCACCAAAGAAAGCATTCAGGCGGGGAACATACATATGAAGAAGTGCTCATGATCATTAGCAATTAGAGATTCAAATCAAAATGACAATAAGATTTAATAGCAATGTTGGAGAAAATAGAAAACAACGATTGCTAGCAAGAGCATGGAGAGGCTGAAATGTTCATACTTTGGGGCTTGATAATGATGGAGCCACCGCAAAAAACGATGTGTTTCGATAGAAAGTTGGAAATATAGGTGTAACCCAGAAATTCTACTACTTGGTATATATCCTGTATAAATAAGAGTTATGGTACTGTGTTAGTTACATAATCTGGTGTCAATTTGAGGATTCAGAGTGAAGGGGTGGAGTCTGGACTTCAAATCAGGTTGTAGTTGATTATTTCCTTTGGAGCACTAAGTAGAATAAATAGTTTGCTGGAAATGGGACACAGGCTCCCTCCCTACTCTCTATTGGCAAGACACATCAGAAAGGCTGAAGGCAGTGAGAGCTGTGACCTTGGAGGAGCCACGTAGAGATCTCTGAAAGTGCTAAAATGCTTCACCACCAAAGGATCCACACCACTTTCCCCCCACTGACTTGTGATTATCCTGCAGTCGGCATCGATGCATGTGTTTTGTAAGTGTGAAGAGGACTTTAAAGATTGGTATCAGACATATGGACTAATACCAGACTTATGTACTTGATCTGAACTGACCTGGGATGTTTTCTCAATATTCAGTTGCTGCTGTGTATAAACTTCTTCCTTGTACACATATGCATGTCTGTGAATTTGTTTCTCTAGTCTACCCAGACTAACACAGACACAAATACATAAGCATACAATTAAGTATAAAATTATGGTCTGACAGAGCAGCTATACTCTGTTATATACTATATATAATGATATAGTCAGATGCTCTGTTATATATTTATACAACTACAGATAATATACCATGAATGCGTGCATAGCATTTTTGAGCATGGCACAGTACCAGGCAATGCTACATGTTGGTAAACTATAGAGACAACCTAAATGTCCATTAACAGAAGAATAGGTAAACGAACAATGGTAAAGTCACACAATGGATTACCACACAATATTAAAGGATAATGATGAGTTTGTGTAGTACTTCAGAACATGGAGGAAACTGGAGGACATTATTCAGGGTAACAAAAGTCAAGAACAGGTTTTCACACTAGCAGAAATATTCGGTGATATGTGAGCAGACTATAGGGTGAGGAGCATTTTACTTTGGGTAAAAATTCAAAAGTCAAACTCACTGCCATTGAATAGAAGTCAACTCAGAGCAACATGAGAAAGCAGTGTAGTCCGACTCCTATGTGCTTTCAGCACTGTCAATCTTTACAGGAATAAAAAAAAAGCCTCACCAGTCTCCCAAGGAAAAAACCTTGTGGTTAGCAGGAAAACTCCTAACTCACTACAGTACACTTCCAGGGCTCCTTAACTTGGTGGAGAGACAAAGAAAAAAGAAGAAGAACAACAAGAAGAAGAAGATGGTAAAAAACAAATCTCCAAAGTGCTTTCTATGGAATTAGTATAACTTAATCTAAAAGAAATTTGAAAGACATTTGATGATAAAAAGAAGGGAAAGTATTGGGAGAGACATCAGTCACTTGCTATGCCTCTCAGTGATGCTTGAGGCTATTGATGCAGCCACTGATAAGAACCTTCTGAGGACTGCAAAGGAACAAAACAGTGTACATAGAATGGCTATTTGTCCGAGCTAAGTCGATGGCACTTAAGAATGGCAAGACCGATAGTTACTGAGATCCAAAAGTGGCACAGTTTCTCTTGACTGCTCATCCTAAGTCCTGGCGATCTGCTTACATTGTTTACAGTACCCAAGAGATCTCTGTGGAACAGATTTACTTTGTAATACATAAGATCAACATGAGTACAAACCAACTTGATTGCAAAGGATGGGGTTTTCTTTACTCATTACCCAAGTGGGTACAGGGCTAAGGAAGGGATGATTCGAGAACTGAGCCTCAGTGGCTTACATTGGCTTTCCCAAAAGCAATCTTAAGGTTTCATTCTGGTTTGTTGAAATTGTGTCTGGGTCAAGGAGTCTCAGAAAAAGAAGACAGATTTTCAGAAAGCATTATGTATTCCTCAAACTCCTTGCAAGCTAGCTCTCTGAGAAGTAATTCTGTCAAGGCAGAGAGGGAGATTGGAATCTCTCTCAAGGATATGGATCATTCCTCACCCAGCCTTGTCTCCCTGCCATTTTGTACCTTTCTATGTTGAAATGTTGGAATAAGTTCCAGCAATTCTTCAATGACATAACTGAGTTTAATTTCATCCACTCAAATTCATTACCACTCTATCTGTGCCTATGTTTTGATGACTACTAAAGTAATTATGATAGTCCATCTCTGGAGATTTTATTGGCCATATTTCTCTTAGTATTACTGCCTCAACAACGAAGCATTTTATTGGGGGGGGGACATCACTGCCTTCTGGTGGTCGTGGGAGCTACCCAGCGCTGCTCCTGAAAGCTGTCACTGGATTTGAACCACCAAGCCTGCAGGCCGCAATCCCGCGCTCAACCACTTATGCCACCGGGGTTCAGCCTGAAGCATTGTAATTTGAATTCATTAACCTCATGTAATTTGTGATATGGCCCCCATTCAAAGTTAGTGGAAGGTTTGGAGATTGTACCATTCCTCCTAAAGCTGCCATTTTGCATACTTCACTCCTGAAAACCGCGAGGTACTTTCAGAGAGACTAGGATTCCAGCAGCCTTCTTGCCCTAGTCAGACGGGGCTTACAGAAAGGGCTCCCACAAGCCCACTAAAATGTAGGGAAAATACACACCCCAGGTGACTCACTGACTTTTTTAACTTCCTTTTAAGTATTTTTTGTTTTCTCAGCTAAAAAATGGTGTCTCACAATTCTTCTTTCAATATATTTCAACAGGCTTTCAAGGTGAAAATAATTAGGTAACTTTTATCTGGTGATAAAGTAAAGGAAGTTCTCATTGTCATCATATCCAGCTCTCCTTTTTCCTTAATAAAAATTTATACAGAGGGTGTCACATGGCTGAGGGATGTTCAGCTAGCAGCCACTATGAGCCACTAATTTGATTAGTGAGTCTGGGTAAGAAATATGTGAGTGTACCTCTGCTAATAAAACATTCAATAACATTCAATAATATGACTTAAAAAGAAAATAGAGCCTTTCTGGCTGGTCTTTAAATTAATAATGCAAACCATCATAGTTAATTGAACTTGTACTTACTTTTATTATTTAAAAATGCACATTTTAAATGTTATGTCATCTTAGACCCCCCCCCCCATTATTTCTCTCTTAAGGGAATATGTAATGACAATGTGACACAAAAACTTGTAAAAAAATTTCATAGTTTATAATATTTACATCTTTTCTTCAATAAGTGACTAAGTGCCAATATTTTCCTGTCTAGTCATTTCCTCTATTAATAATAATAAAAAACTCTCCTGATATCCAATTCTTGAATGATCACTTGATACAGTAAGAGTTAAACAAAAAAAATTGCCTAACTAATATAATTTATGAAGTGAATGATTATAATAATTTGACATTTTAAAAAGGATGTCCCTATACGAGATAAAAAGCTATATACTTTCATAGTCTGCCAGACATGTCATGTACATTTATATTTTCTGTCTCTGGAACTTAGAAGCAAACCTCCCACTTGTGGTTCATGTTGTCATGTAATGAGAACATCCATAACTGCACAAATTTCAAGAAACAGATCTTATCCTACCAACCTTAGCATCAGAGGCTACTTATTCTACCATCTCTCAGCATCAAAGACTACTTGGGGCATATGTGTCCCACTAATCTTATCAATCTATAGACTTTTAAAATTGTCATTCAGAATGCTTTCCATTGCTGAAAACACAGGATTTCATCAACAACAGTAGCAAGAGAATTGAAAGCAGGAAATAATTCTGACTTTTTAGGCGTTAAAATACACAGGTTGAGAAATATTTAAATGCTTAAAACCTTTTTTCTTAAAACAAATGTTTTATATCATGGAAGGTAAAAAATTGACATTACATTGTGCAATATCAAGTAGAGAGTAGCTGGATTTTTCCTAGATGAGCCCATCTAATAGCAGAGTCTAAATGGTCATGCCAGAAGTGGCCTTTGTCTCTTAGAGACATCTGTAACCCTTACAGTCTTAGTTTCCTACAGCTTCCATAACAGTGTTCCATAACATGGGTATTTAAATGATATCAATGTACTGCCTTACACTTGCAAAACTAGAAGGACAAGTTTAGAGCACAGCATTAAAAGGGCTATACTGACTCCCAAAACTCTCAAGGAAGGTCGTGTCTTGTCTCTCCAAGATTGTGGCAGTCTTAGATGCTTTTTTCTTTTTATATTTCCTTGCCTCAGTCTTCACCCAGCCATATCTAGGTTTCTTTTCCTCTACATAAATCATTTACGAATGACTGAAGAGAGACATTCAAAATAGGAAAGTTCTTTTTTCAACCATCTAGCTGTATAGTATGAAGCTATCCTTCATTGACTGTTCCCAAGGCAAACTTTGTGTGTCTCTAGTATGTTGGGCTTACATTGCTTCACCTATAACATGCTGATAACTTTTGCAATGTTGGGAGATGGAGTTAATAAGTTAAAATAAGGTTCATGTTTTTGGATGTCATGAACTGAGATTTCTCTGATCAGGATTAGGTTTTCACAGAAGTAACCCACAGATGTCTGCAAAGAAACACTGCGTTGTGGCCCTCTGAAAGCACTGTCAGTGAGGGCACTGGAACTTTTGTGAAATGTGCAAGGCTGAGTCTCCTTCATAATTGCAAATGATGCCTTTATGTTCATAGAGGTCTTTGTCACAATGGAAACATTAATATATGTTATGTATGTTAAAATATGCTATGCATGTGTAGCATTTTTTCTTTGACTCTCTAGACAACTACGGGAATAAAATTATGAAGGCTAACTCGTTTATGGCATCTTAGCTTTGTCTCTGGTCTCATATCCTACAAGACCTATCCACACAGGTAGCAAAATGTTCCAGGTTTCCCAGATCTCAGTTGCCATTCCAGCATTGCCTACATCAGCAGTTGGAGACCAGACACAACTCAAGAGAAAAGTACAATTTGGGTAACAGGTGCTCTGAGCCTTTCCTGCTGGGCAGTATTTCACTCAGATATGGGTATCTGTGCTTTTTCCTATCTCATATTGGTTATGCCATGAAAAACACAGATGCCTTGATAACATTTTCTTTCCATTTCCTATTTTAACCCCAAAGTTTTAGTCGGTATATTAATTTGCAGAAAGAGCAAAGCAAACCCAAACAAAAAGACTCAAAACCTGTGCAAATCTGGCCAGGACACAGAGAAGCATGAAGAATGCTAAGCAATAGAGAGCGCTTTTGAGTTGAGCTGGCAAAAGCCACTGTGTTTGCTGCAGGGGAGCAGATTAAAGCCTTCTAAACACTTCATTTCCCTATGGGGCCTGACTATATGAGAACAATTCAAGGTCCAATGCACTGAGCAATGGCACTTCCCTTCCTCCCCAGCCCACCCCCTATGGTCTTTATCAAATGTAAATGACCTCTGCTCACCATGACAGATAGATAGAGTCGCATGTGATGTCTAGGTATGTTGTGACTTCGATAGCGGTAGGTATTTTATATGTATGAAATGATGAACTAGTGGCTCTGGATACAAATTATAATTTAATATTACCAGTGAGATTTCAAGTAGACTCCCTAGGGTCGCTGGCTTTGGAGTTCTGACACGCTTTTAAGCTCAGATTGCAGAGCACTGGGAAAATCCCCCTTCCAGTTACAACTCTGACGGAATGACCCACCTAATAAATCGTCTTGTCAGGGAGGCAGTGGGCTACAGTGTTCAGCACAGCACAGGCACCGTCTGGCACCACATTGAAATCGACTGCTCTGGGTCTGCGAGACGCAAATGCACTAAAACACTCCGTGTGGTAAGAAAACCAGCTCCCACCACCTCCAAGCGTGAAATCTTTCCCGTGATCATTCACTCCAAGTGGAAGTTCCCAACCGATGGAGCTGCTAACACTGGAGATTTCCTGATGCTCAAAGAATCTCTGTCTAGAGAGCAGGAATTGCCTTTCTCTTTAGCCCTGCCTCCCACCAACCTTCTTTTGTTCTTTTTGGAAGGGGTCTATGAGGAAGGACAAGAGGGGAGAGAGAAGCCTCTGTCCTGCCTGGAAAGCGATTTTAAAAACCCGTTTGGAGTTTGGGTGAAGGTGAAAGTTGTCAGGCTGTGAAAAATGGCACCGGTGTTGGCTGACCTGAAATAGGGCTGTAAAGTTCTATTCCTCACAAAGGCAAGATATATTATTGCTGTAACGCCATTATTCCGCTCCATCACTTTTAAACCTTGTTCCCATTATCTGCAAGTTAAATATAACCCTATGTAAAAACAGGAAGGACAGCACTAAGTTGTCCAGCTTAACAGCACACACTTAAAACATAATAGAGCACTTGTTACTGTATTTTATGGAACGGAAACTCCAAATGTAAAGATGTATTAAGGAAATATCTCAAAGTTATTAGGGAAGGATATTTACAATTACAGATTGCTTTATATTATGCTTTTATGAACATCTCAGGAAATGAAATAGCCCTCAGCTGTAGAGAGTGAAGAGGGAGGTAATTTTCCTTAATACGGGTGATAAAATTAATCTGATTGAAATCGCTAGCGATTATTTTGCAGAATACTGAGTGGCAGTACAATCACTTACACTCTTTTATATTTTTTTAGTCAAAGCTCGTGTAGATGAAAGCTAATTACAAAGTAGTGATGTGAAGCGCTAAGGAAATAGTTTGTATAGCATAGAACAGGCACGGCTAATTGGGGTTTGTGATTACACAGATTGTTGTTAAGGAGAATTAACTACCAGCAGTCTCTCCTGCAAAGCTTCTCATCAAGGCAAAGTAAAAATAGACACTGGATCTGTTATTTATCTAATTATGCCTTGAATATTTTCACAAGCACATTACACACTCTCAAACGATTTGTTGTTCAAAAACTTCTGGTCCCACGCCGCTTGTGATCCAAGTGTCAATATGAATGTGTGACTCTGGGCTCTCTTCAGGTCACATTCCTGGAGCCCCCTTCACAGGTGATGGGCATTGTTCACTTCGCTGCCGGATGGTTGTTGGGGAATTTCTAAGTGTGCCGGCCGAGTAGATATGATGATAGAAACAGAACCCGTTTCATAGAGCTCCATGCTTACCGCAAAGCCACCAGTTTGGAGTGTCTCTTTCAGAGATAACTTGAGAAGCGGTAAAAGTGAAACTTTAGAAAAGCTTTGGGGCTTCTGTTCATAAAACATACATTGGAGAAAAAGTACTAGGTCTTGTCTTGTTGACACAGGGAATTGGGCATTGCCTTCATCCTATAATCACATCCTTAATTTGAAAATGCTCAGGAAGGCTTCCTTTATTGGATGTGCCAGCACTTCTGTGAAGAGTCCACAGCAAAGCAAAACCAAAGCAGTCCCACATGTTACAGAGAAGAACTCCACGGGAGGGTGTGCTCGGTCTTATGCTCTGCACAGGAAGGCCCTTTAGAGATGCCAGGGCTGGTCCCTTCTGGTGAGGTGGGTTTTCACTGGCAACCGTTTGGTTCACCGGGGAGTATAAACCCTTTGCAGAATTCAGGAACCTGGGAGACCACAGAGAACTGATCAATTCTAAGGAGCACTTCCATCACCCCTATTGGGTCTTTGAATGACACAAGGAGTCACTCTTGTGATGAGCCGAAAGAATCTGTCAGCAGAGATCAGAAGAGCTATTGGGTGGTGGCAGGAAGTCGGATAGGAATACTACCACGCCAACACTAGCATGCTGACATCATTTTTCCTATGATTCTGAGACTCTTTTTATCTCATCCCCCCTTCGAGCTCATTGTTTTGCACTGCCCTTCCATTTAAATTCTCTTTCAGCCACATATATTATTCATTTACTTAAAAAAAAATAATGGAGAGAACTATCTAAGAGAACTTTATAAGATCCAGAAGCTTGCACTGCATCCATCGCTTCCTTGCTGTGGTGGCAGTGGCGGTGGCGCTGGTGCTTGGAAGGGGATGGGAGTTAGTGGGAAATGTGTAGAGGAATCTCAGCCTTTAAGGCAAAGCCATATGAATCTTAAACAGTTGGAAAGGCATTGCCTTAAGAACGCCATTCTAAAAAGACATTTCCTAGAATAATTCTGCAACATATGAAATGCAAATTTATTGACAAGGTGATATTTTCTAAAGACAAGGTGTCTTCTAGAAACCTCATTTGAATGGTGACAAACAACATCTCTCAGGATATTAGCAGGCATGAGTGTAAGTGCTTGGCGAGAGTGTATTTGCTGTCTGACTTTGGCAATATTCCTCGGCTGCATAAACCAAATGTAATAGCTTCACAAATTGCTTTAATAGACCTAAGATCAACCAGTAGCATACATTAGTGACGCAACGTATAGATTTCAACTCTAACTTATTTGCTTATACTTTTGTTGCTTTTACTCATGTGTCGGCATTATGCTTAATCTTCATTATTAAAATGATCCAGTTGCTGGGGGAAATTATGTGCTTGGTTTAATTTTGAACATAGCAAAGAGTAAAGAGACACCAGAATGGGAAAAAATATACATTCTTCCTTTCATTTGCTCTAGTTGGCATCTGAGAAAGTCCTTCTTGTGTGTATAAATATAACTAGTTCCTAAAATTGAATTCTCTGCTTATTATTATTATTATTATTAGCAGTTTGCTATGACCCATATGCTCTGCAGCAGTCTGTGGATGATATCTGCAATTGCACTGCCTTTCTATGTGAAAAGAAGATAAAAATTATATTATATGGGCATATGCAAATGATGGAGGGTCTGGCCTTGTGCTCCAGTAATTCGCATAATGTGCCTCTACATTGTCCACTTCGACTGACAGGTACTGAAAACTAAATGGTTTCCAATAAAAATCCTGTAACCTGAAACGAATCCCCACTGAATAATTAGAAGATCTCACCCATAAAAGGTAATCATGTATCTTCCCTTTTTTGAAGACACCTCCATTCCTGATGAGCATCGGTGGAGCTATGGTCAGAGTAGATCTTTAATTCTTATGAAAGAGACATAATCCTCATCCTGTATGAGGAAGCTTTCTGTAAGGACTGACAGCCATAAACTTTCACCGTTTTCAAGGGCGGGAATGGTATGCCAGGCCTGAAAAGAGAGACAGAGAAACAATAAAGTAAGTGGAGTGTTCTCAGTTTAATTTTAAATGGACAAGAAAGAAATATCATCTTAAGTGGCCACACAAACTGGCACTTCGGATGAGCACGCTTCCGGACGTAATGTGTTGGGTTCTCTGTATGTGGGTGTCCTTCGTACTAAGTCTTCCCTTTGTTATTGCCTCTTTCACTGAACCACTGACAAATTTCAGAAGTGTCCGATGCGAAGAGCTCGTGAGTTATGAATCATTCACATGGTCAATGCAGCAATGCATACCAGGACTGTGACTTCGATTTTCTGTAATTTATGTACCATGTGAAGAGACCTCTGTCTCTTGTCAAGAAACACTGACAAACCTCTATTAAAACACAAATCACAAGCATAGCTCCTTATACAATGAGGAAAAACTTAAAACACTAAAATATGTGCCCTAGCTGGGAACAAAAAAACTCTTGAACTACATTGTGGCAGTCATGGATTCGTGTCAATTTCATGATTGGAAGTCGAGTGATGGAGTCTAGCTTGCCAATCTGGAGATAGTCAATGAATAGTCAAGGAGGCCTGTGTGTGGGCAAGGCTTTCTCCTGAGATGTCTGGGAGATCTCTCGGTATTTCCCAACTGGACTGAGTCTCTGAGAGATTAACTACTGACAAGATGAGAGATGATAGAATGCTGATAGATTCTCATTCCTGGAGAATGGAAGAGCTGGAGGAGAAGCCACATAAGCTTGCCCTGATGGGACTAGACCTCTGGGGCCAGAGAGGCCACAGAGAGACCCCTACCAGCCCTGAGGTGCTCCCACTGCCAATGGATACTGGTGATGGACCCTGAACCCTGGAAATGAGGAGCCATAAGGAGATCCCTGCCAGTGCTGGGACACCTCTACTGCACATGTGTCATGAGTTGGAAGGAGACTTTATAGACTGATATCAGACATATGGGCTATTATCGGACTTGTGTCCTTGGACTGGACTGGGTTGGGATGCTTTCTCATTGTTCCATTCCTCTTGTATATAAACCTTTCCCTTATATCCATTTGCGTGCTCATGAATTTATTTCTCTAGTCTACCCAAACTAACACATACATATTAGGGGGGAAATGCCTAATGATACCTACTGATATAAGCACATCTAGTTAGAAATTCCCCGTCGATTATGTATCAAAGTTCAGCCCATTATCTTTCTGTCTTGCCAGCCCTCTGAATATGTCTTTCTCTCTGAGAGAATTTTGACATTGATGTAGCTTATTTCCTTAAAGAAAAAAATAAAAATTCACTGCCATCAGTCCATGCCAAACCATCGCTCTGCTACAGGACCAGTGAGAACTGTACCTGTAGGTTTCCAAGAATTTTCAATAAACTGATGAATCAGTGGAAGCACTCACTTGTCTATGCCAGGAAATTGGGAAGGCAGTTACTTGGCCAACTGACTGGAAGAGACCCAAATTTGTAGTCATTCCAAAGAAAAGTGACCAAATAGAATGCTCAAACTGTAGAACAGTGTCACTGATATCACGAGGCAGTGAAAATTTGCTGAAGATCATCCAGCATCAGTTGCTGCAGTACATTGACAAGGAGCTGCCAAATTCAGAAGGAAAATTAGAATAGGGGGTATCATTCCTGATGTCAGATGACTTGACTCAAAGAAGAGATTACCAGAAAAGTGCGTAGCTGTGTTTTATTGACTAGGTCAATTATGTGGATCAATTATGTAATCAATTATGTGGATCAAGACAGACTGGATAATCCTGAGAAGGATAGAAATTTCAGAACACTTCATTGTGCCTCTGCCAAAGATTTCCATGGATCAAGAAAGAATTGTTCATATAGAATAAGGGAATACTGTATGGTTTAAAATCAGGTAAGGTTTGTGTCAAGGGTGTTTCATCACACCATAATTATTCAATCTGAATGCGAGGCAAGTTATCAGAGAAGAATGAGGAAGAATATGACAAGAATATTGGAGGAAGGCTTAATAGCAAGATGCAGATGACCAACCTTGCTTGCTGACAGACAGCAGGCCTTGAAGCATTTGCTGATGATGATCAAGGGTTACAGCCTTCAGTAAGATGCTGAGACTTTATCTCATACTTTGGACATGTTATTAAAAGAGACGAGGCCCTGGAGAAGGACATCATATTTGGTACGGTAGAGGAGCCGGTAAAGAGAAGAAGGCCTTCAAGAAGCTGGATTGCCATTGTAGCTGCAAGAATGGAGTCAGGTACAGGAACAATTTGTGAGGCTGGCACCAGACTGGAGAGTGTTTTATTCAGTTGGATTGCTATGCATCAGAATGGAGTTGATGTTGCCCAGTGACTCTTGAGAGGAGTAGAAAGACCCATCTTTTTGCATCTGGAGTGGCTAGTGGTGTAGAACTGCAGACCTTGCTGTCAGCAGCCAATGCGTAACCACTAAGCCACCACAATTTGACCAAAGGCTGAGTTCAAGTACCATTTTTGCTCCAAGATCCAAAATACACATTGATTTTTTTTGTCAACATAAAATAAAATATATTTGTAATTCACCTCCCCATCCTCCTTCCCACCACCCCCCTTGTCCCAGTCTAGCCCTAGTCATAAAAATCTGCTTCTTTTTCATGTAGGAATCATTTTTGTCTTCTTTTTTCCAAATTTTCATTGCAAATTGGGCAAGGTTTACTTTTCAGTTCACCAATTGTGTATGAAACAGTGTACATATCAATGCTCCCAGACATTCCTTGATTTCTCCCTTCCTTGCTATGGATACTATTCTTCATTTCACCCAAATTAACATCATCAGCAGTCTGGCCCAACAGTGGGCAAATTTTTGAGGCAGAAGAGCCAATTGTCTCTCACAACAATCTCAAAATCTTTTGAGAGTCAAAAATGTGTTTTAAAAGTACATTAAAGTAATATTATCTAAATAATATCCTTTAAATTTTTTCAGAGCCACATATATGTACCCCCAAAGCAAAGAGCCACGTTTGGTTCTTGGGCAGCAGTTTGCTGACTCCTGATTCTAACCCACTGTTATATCTTTGCTTCTGCTCCAACTCCTCTTCACCATCTCCAAAGTCAGTTCCTTTGGTATGAAAGTCCTCATCTTGTGAGTGGTGATTTTTTTTCCTTTTATATCAGTGTTCTTAAATAATATTTAAGCTTTTGTGACTGGATAATTTCACACACCCTAATGTTTCCCAGGTCTGTCAATGCCATGAGAAGCTTGGTGGTTTCGTCATTGATTTTGTTTGTTTGCTTGTGCAATGCACGGTATTCCATTGTGTATATTATACCAGAGTTTCTTTTTTTTTTGTTTGTTATTTCCTGAACCTTTTCTTTTTCATCTAACAGTCTTATTGGCAAATAAATTGCATATCATGCAATTAAATCATTCAAACATGCAGCCATATCAGGGGAATTGCACAATAACCACCACATCCATCCCAGAGCACTCCCTCCTCCCATGGCCCAGCCATCACCCAAATGAGTTGTACATTATGATCAGTTAGTTCCCTGATCCACTCTTCCACTGCTGCACCCTAGTTCTTCCCAGTTTCTTGCTATTCTGAACCATGCTGTAATGAGCATGGAGGTCCATACATCTGTTCCTGCTGCTATTACTTCTTCAGGCTATTGATGCAGTGGAAGGATTTCTGGATTGTTTGTATTATCTATTCCTGAGTGTTCGAGGTCATGCCAGATCATTTTCCATAGTCCTTGTATTTACATACAGTCCCACCAGCAGTGGATGAAGGTCCAATTGCTCTATAGCCTCTCCAGTATTTGTTATTTTCAGGTTCCTTTTTTAATAACTGGGCTGTCATTGTTGGTGCATGGTGATACCTCATCAGTGTTTTGATTTGCATTTCCCAGATAATTAACAATTGTAAAAATGCCTTTATCGTCGTTGGCTGTTTGTTTCAGCTTTGGATTGTATGATCTACAATCTTTTGGTAATCGATATTGGTGTGCTTCCTCCATGTTCTCATATTTAGTCTATTATTCTTTTCTCTTAACTGATACATTTCTTTAATTAACACATCGCATAATTATTGATATGTATGGATTTGATACTGTCATTATGATATGTGATTTTCTCTGCTGTCACTTGTGCTAGTTAGACTAGAGAAACAAATTCATGTATTCTTCATTCATATATATGTATATAAGGAAGAGGTTTATATACAAAAGCAGTTAAATATTGAGGAACGATCCCAGTCCAGTCCAGTTCAAAACCATAAGTCCGATATTAGCCCATATGTCCAAACCAATCTATAAAGTCCTCTTGAGACTCACAAAACACATGCACGATGTGTGCACATGCAGCGATGCCAAATGCAGAACAATCATAGGTCATTTGGTAGAAGGTCTTTGGTTTCAGGGGTGTTGTAAACATCACAGTGTTGACCAGTGTCTCTACATGGCTTCTCTAGCTTCAGATATCTGGTTGCATCAGAGTAGGTTCATGTGTCTTGTCGGCTGCAACGTCTCCCAGGGAGTGATCAGAGAGAGAAAGGTGTCTCCTGTCTCCAAGAAGGAAAATTAAGGAATTCCCAGAATCCTTAGAGGAAGGCTATGCCCACACAGAGGTCTCCTTGGCCATATCCTGATTGACAGCCTAGATTCTTCATCCTCAAATTGACACGAGACTATGTATCTACCACATCACTGGTTTCTGTTTTGCTTCTATTGCTGTGCTTTTATGGATACTATTGTAACTATTTGGATGTCTTTGTGGAGTTGTTTTGTAGGTTGACCTGAAGTTTGCCTACTATTGCTGATTATCTGTTCAGAGCACTCCATTTGATATTTTTGGTAATGCTTCACTTGTTTACACAAATTCCTTTAATTTCTTCTTCTTTGAATATGTTCTTGGTTATTGCCCATATTTGAATAATAATTTTTTGAGATAGAATATTCTTGGTAGACAGGTATTTTTCTCTCAAAATTATATATATATATGTATATGTCTATTATCTTCTTGCTTTAATAATTTCTGCTGAAAATTTGAATTTTATTCTAATTAGTGTTCCTTTGAAGGAGAGTATTCTTTTTTCCCAAGTTGGTATTAGGGTTCTTGGTATTGGAGAATTTGAATATGTTATACTGTGCTAGAACCAAACAGATCTACCCTGTTTTGGGTTCTTTCAGCTTTATAGATAGTTATTTTCTCCTCTTTTATGCTGTTAGGGGGGTTTTGTACCATTTTCTCTGTGGATTGTTTATTTTTTTTCCAATCTTGAAATTCTAAGGAGATATAAGTTGTCCCTCTTGACCATAGTCCACATAATTTTTTGCAGAGCATAATGTGTTCATAATTTTTCCATGTTGTGGCATGTTTGACAGTTTCATCATTGTTTTTTAAGGAATGTATATGTGATAGGTTTGTTGTGCCAACATGGCCAATGAACACATATGAGATTCATTGAAGGGCGGAGTCATAAATGGCTCTGCGAGCCTCACCACACTCTCTCTTGATCTTGGACCTTCAGAATAGACAGTTGCCTTGTTTGTCCTGTGCCTTGATTTGCAAGCTACACTACCCATAGGACACTTAATCCATGCACTGTGTTGCTGTGAGTTGAGGTTCCTTCAAACCTTGCTTCTCCATGCTACTGGAATCTTTTGAGCTGAGACTGTCGGACCCTGTCATCTGGCTGACTGTTGGTGACCTGCATTGCTGTTTGTTGCCTGTGGCCAGATAGCCTGAATTGCTCTACAGAGGACTACCAGGCAGCCCTCAAGACTCGAAGGACTTCCAGTGAATTAGCTGTGTCATTCAGGTGAGTTATACTGAGCCATTTGTATTGCTTTAAAGATTAGTTAGCTATTCATTTCTTATGCTAGATATCTTTCAATCTATCTTTATCTATATCTAAATTTATTAGTGTCCTGGTTTTGTTTCTCTAGAGAACCCTAACACGGTATACTATACCATTGTGTATGCTTACCAGAGTTTATTCATTCCTCCACAGACATTCATTTTATTTGCATGTTTTTCTATGGTGAATAATGACACAGTTAACAGAGTGTGCCTATGTCTGTTCATATAATGTTCTTTATTTATTTAAGTTCTACACCTAGAAGGAGATTGAAGGGACATATGGTACTCATTTATATTTGTGTAAGGAAGCACCAAAGCTCCCCCATAGTTCCTGTATAATTATATAACCAATGGTGTAATGTCACAATCTCTCACCTACTCTCTAGTATTTATATTTTTGTTTTGTTTGAATTTTTCTATTAGTGTCCGTGTAATTTGGTATCTCATCATTATTTGAATTTGTATTTATCTTATATTATAGCTAACAATTGTGACCATTTCCTCATATGACTGTTAACCACCTGTCTGTCATCTTTAGTGAACTATTCAAATACTGAAAATTTCTATTGGATTATTTGTGCTTTTCTTATAAAGATGCTGTACTTTTCTACAGATTTTTGAGGTTAGCCCTTTACCTGATAAATCATTGCCAGAAGTTTCCCCCAATTTCTGGGATATCTTTTTACTCTTTTGATGAAATCATGATGAATATCAATGTCATATTTTAGGAGATTCCAGTTATACATAGGTTTGCTGTGAGTAATAAACAACTTCATAACACATTACAAGAACAACACACCTGAGTCAATTATGGATTCTGTTACACTAACAGATGATAATGTAATTTAAAATTCTTATAGAGAAATTACGTGAAATTTTCTCATTTACTAATTTTCAATTGTAATTATTCTTGAAAAATGCATTCAAACAATTACTAACAACAATATTCTCATTGAAATACATTAAACAATGAGGTAAACAGGAGTGTCATTATTATGTTTTGCTGAGCCCATTACAATATTTTCTGTTTAAAATCAATTACATTTAAATATTGAAATTTCACTTTACACTTATTATAGAGAAGATTTTAAAGCACACTCTTAGGTTGTAATAGCATTTCCCTGAATATTGCACTACAATTTTGACAATGATTTTTCTTCAATTTTTTGAGTGAAATGATTGTGTTAAGACAAGGGCTTCCAATTACATGTTCAGGTAAGTTCAAGGAAGGACTTTTGTATTGACCGTCCTATTGAGGAGGGCCTATACAAAACACTCAAGATTGCTGCTGTGTAGGTATATCCCTAGTGGTGAATCTCCTGTAGTGTGTGGCTAATATGAATGTGAGGTCAGGTTTATTTTACGTCTTTAATGACTGTGGCCTTATGCTATAGAGTACTTAGATTTTAGAATTTTGCTTTCCGAAGTGTCCAGCAGTCTTTTTAGACCACACCAGATGACCTGGCTTGGAAACCACTAAAAAGATGCACACTTTAACTTAAGCATGTGTGCTGCCTATTAAAGGAAATGAGGATCAGGGTCAGAATTGAAACTAAAACATCTTAGAGTGAAAAGAAGCAGATGACCACTATCCTAAATTTCTGGTTTGGGGAAATCAAGAGGACTTTTTCCCCTCTAATCTCCAGCTTTCAAGGTTATTCAGTAATTGACAACCTGAGACAAATATATATTTGCTATTTTCATATTTATTTGCTTTTTGTAATATGCCTCAGTTATGAAGTCATACTTTTTCCTTAGTGAATATGCTTTACAAAATATTTTGCCTTGGGTCTAACCCTCTTTGTGCTCCCAGTAGGAGTCAGTCTCTTTTAATCTGTATAAGTGAACATTCAATAGTACAATTTTAGCTTAATAAGATCTGCATATGCATATTGTCATTTCCTCATCAATATTTTCATTTCTATACCATTGGCTAGAGTAATTAAATTATAATTATAAATACCATGTTACTTACATCATTTCTCAAGAAGCTGGTAATGGTACCTTCAAAGTGGTCCAGGAAGATGTAAATATATATATGTGTATATATATATGTGTGTGTGTATATATATATATATATATATATATATATATATATACACCTCCGATATGCTCATGGATACTGAACTCATACTTAATTGTTAGTTCTAGTATCTTTCTTTCTTTTTGGGGGGTGTATCACTGCCCTCTGGTGGGTGTGATTAAATGTTAGTTCTAATGTAAGAAAAATTGCTTATATGATTGAGTGCTGCCTTATACTTGTCCTCATGAAATGTCCCCCAAGATATGGATACCATAGCAAAGCGTGCTGAAAAAAGCAGATGATGTCCAGTTATCAGAAAGAAAAAAAGGCCTCGGATCTTAAAGGTTTATCTTAAAGCAAACTGTCAACTAAGTGGTGTCAACTCAGGCCACATGGAAGGAGAGCATCAGCCTGATTACAGGAGTGCGAATAATAAAATCTAAGACCAGAAGATGGAATTGTATTCAATTCTCTTCAATTGTAAATTCTGAATACCTGATTTGCAGAATACTCTGAATGACTGGGAAAGCCCAAGAGTCATCTTCATAATCCCTACTAAGTCGCCACTGAAGGCCATAGGACCCCAAGATAACCAGACAGATGAACAGTTCTATCTGTTCTAAAGAGTGCATGGAGATATAGAACTATGCAGATATTGTTAATTTAAAATTCAGCATCATTTGTTTTTCCTAAGATTCATTTAAAACTTGTTCTAGTGTTCATTATGTTCTGCATTATTTTGGATGAATTATATCTGTATTTTATTTTTTTGTTGCCAATGTTTTTCATTATAATTTCATTTATATGAATTCCAGGGTAGATAAATCCACAGTGATATTAACTCTATTAATAGATCCTTAGGGTTGTGACAGAGATATTGAGGCCAATGGGAGCCGAATAGAAATAGAAGAATGAAAAAATGTTAAAATCATTGGTCATGATATTACACGGCTCTTGTTAGTGTATTTAAGGTATTGAACTTTATTACATGCAAAGTATCTGTCAATAAAACATTTTAGGGTATTTGAATAGAAAGCAATCTAAATTTTACTTATGATATAAAAATACACACTCAGGCTAAAAAAAATCAACAAAAAACACTTTCCTTTCTGAGCGCACCAAGTTAGCAGAACATCACAGTTTTAATAGTTAAGAATCCTATTTAAAATAAAGCCCTGCTGAACCATGAACATCTTTTATTTTATTTTGTATGTTTAATGTGGTACAAAAATGTTACCAGACGAACCAAAACAAACTTGTTTAATGACATGAGGAAAATTTGAAGCACTCCCTGATGAAAATCAAGAATTTCAGCCTATAATATGGATTAAAATCCAATGCATGAAAAACAGACACCCAAATCTTCACCAATGAAGAAATAGTAGATACCATGTTAGATGAGAAAAAAATGAAGCTGTCAGGAGTCACAAATCTGCTGCGCAAGGCCTCTTTAATGTGTCGAAGAGCAAAGGCATCTGTTTGAGGACTAAGATGCACTTCGTCCAGGCCGTGGTATTTTCGATCACCTCATATGCAGGTGTAATTTAGACATGGAATAGGAAAATTATAAAATAATCAACACATGTGAAGCATAGAAATGGTGAACAATATTGAAAGTAACATGAATGCCAAAAGAACAAACAAATCTGGCTTGCAAGAAAGATAGCAAGAATGCTCTCAAGAAGCAAGCATAGTGAGACTTGGTCTCAGGTACTTTGGGCAAGCTGTCAGGAGAATCCAGTCCCTGGAAAAGGCTGTCAGACTTGGTGAAGTGGAAGGGCAGTGAAAAGAGGAACCTTCAATAAGATGTATTGACACAGAGGTTGCAACTATGGACTTAAGCATAACAACAATTGTGAGGATGATGCAGAATTGAAGAGTGTTTCCTTCTGTTGTACATAGAGCATATGAGTTTTGTGTGACCATGACAATGATTTTTTTAACCCAATAGAGAAGCACAGTGTCATGGGAACGATAGTTGGTATCAGACTAAAGAAAGATAGAGTTTGAAGACTATCCGGTCTCTGCATTTTAGCAAATGACTTTGGGTTAGAGTGGAGTTAGATTCTCCTTTGTGTAACCAATGAAATTCAGATGTAGGTAGCCCCCACACCACTCCTCACTGTGCCACCATTATCTTTCTAAAAATTTTAATCCCTTCACAGAAATTTTGCATCCTTAGGAAATAATTCTTCATTATATACTATCCCAGACTCTGGCAATCACTAATAAGTTGTCCTTAAGCATTTAATAAATATTAAAGATCACAATCTTCAGTAAGTATTATAACACAATGTAGAGAGAGAGCAAATTTTCATAATTGAACTCATAAAGACTATCATGAAAATGGAGAAAAGCTAGAAGGCACCAAGGGTTTATTTTTAGTTGAATTCATGGTAAACACTCAGAGACTACATTAATCAAGAAATCAAACTATTTTCATTGAGCAAATATATTGGAAAAGACCTCTTAGAAGCATTAAAAATGCTTTTAGTCATTTTATTGGGGGCTCTTATAGCTCTTATCACAATCCATACATTCATTCATTGTGTCATGTACATTTGTACATTTGTGGCCATCATTTTCAAAATATTTGCTTTCTAGTTGACCCCTTTCCCACCAGGTAATTTCAGCTAATTTCCCACTCCCACCCCTATCAACACTCAATAATTTATATACTATTACTCTAGTAATTAATTAATTGATTTTATGTCTTACACTGACTGCTGTCTCCCTTCACCTGCTTTTCTATTGTCCATTCTCCAGGTAGAAGGTTCTATGTCAATCATTATGATCAGTTTCCCCTTTCTCCCTCCACCTCCCCTTTACCATCCTGGTATCATTACTCTCATTATTGGACCTGTGAGGGTTTTCCGTCCTGATTCCTTGTGTTGCAGCTCTTACCTGTACCAGTATACAGGCTCTATTCTAGCCAGATTTATAAGGTAGACTTGGGGGTCATAATTGCTGGGTGGGGAAAGGATAAAGGAAGCATTAAAGAACTAGAGGAAAGGTAGGTGTTTCATCAGTGCTATTCTGCACCCTGAGTGATTCCTATCTTCCTTGTGATCCTTCTGTGAGGGGATGTCCAATTGTCTACAGATAGGCTTTGGATCTCTATTCCACCCTCCTATCACATCAATATGATCTTTTATGTGGGCTCTTGGATGCCTGATACGTGATCCCATCAACAACTCATGATCTCACAAACTGGCGTACTTCTTCCATGTGGGCTTTTTTTGCTTTTCAAGGAAATGGTTGCTTGTTTATCTTCAAGCTTTTAAGACACCAGGTGCTATATCTTTTGATAGCCGGACACCATCAACTTTTTTTTTACCACATTTGCTTATTCACCTGTTTTGTCTGCTAATGTGTCAGGGAAGGTGAACATCTCAGAATGCTGGGTTATTAGAACAAAGTGTTCTTATGTTGAGGGACAACTTAAGTGGAGGCCCAATGTCTGCCCGCTGCCTTAATACTTAACAAATAAATATATATACACAGATCTATTTCTGTATCGTTATATAGAAATATAACTACATAGGTGTATGCTTGCATTTAGACCTCTATAAATGTCCTTTGCTCCGTACTTCTTTCTTCCATTTCTTTTTGGGGTTTGATCAAGAGCAAAGTAGCCTAGAGGAATTACTGAAAACCCAAATGAAGGCTGAACATGATAGTAGGACAAGTGGAAAAGGCTTCTTTTAAAATTATCTGCACAATTGAATGTCTTTACATAGTCAATAAAATGTCTTTCTGGTATTCTCTGCTTTCAGCCCTTATTCTTATTCAATGATCTCTTCTGAATTCACCTAGCAATTATGCCAGTTCTTACATGATATACAACAATTTCTTTTACATTATCTTCACTAAAATTTTACTTGCATATGATACTAATGGAATTATCCAATAATTTCCACTTTCTTTTAGAATAGCCAAATTGTTTGGGATAACCAAATAAATATCTACCAAATTTCTGGAATAAGCAAATAAATATTTTCCAATTTTTTACATAGATGAGTAGGTGATTCCAAAGCTTCATTATTTTGTTGAAATACTTAAATTGATATTTCTCCAATTTCTAAAGCCATGATTTTGCCAATGCCTTTAGACTGTTTGCACTTCTTTCTTGAATACAGCTGGTTCTCCATAATATGCTGTGTCTTAAAATGTGTGAAAAGTAACCAATTTGTTTTGGTACAGTAACTCAGTATGTTCTTTCCATCATCTTTTTATGCTTTCTCTATCTTTCAATATTTAGGTCATGAAATCCTTCATTATGTCAACTCAATTCTTGACCTTTTTTCATTTCTCTCATCTTGACAATGATATACAGAACATATTCCTTCTTTTAGGCTTTCTACCTCAATGTGTTTGCATGTTTCATTATAATACTCAATTCATCTTTTAAATTTTTGCTTTGAAATTTTCTTTTCCACTTTTTTAATTTATAGTTTCTTTTATTTGCTTTAGGTATTCTACTTTTAAGAGCAAGCTTCAGAGTCTCTTGACATCAGCCTTGATTCTTTGTATCTTCTCCTCTTACTCAGCCTTCACTTTCTTCATAGATGATGCTATTGCTACCATCCCACAACTCATCCGGTCTTTAGTTATTAGTGTTCAAGGGTTCTATTTTATTAGCAATGTTCTCTAAATTCAGATGGGATATATGCAAGCTTATTTTGACTGTAATGGATAGGCTTTAAAAAAATTTCAATCTTAAATTGCATATGCAAAATATATGATGTGTTCCACAATTGGCATTTAGCTTATTTTGGCTGATGTCATCTTTGTATTTCCCCACATATATGGTGAACTTAAATCCCGATATTCTATCTGGTGAATCCTTGTACACAGTCACTCTTTATAACACTGGAAAAGGAATGTGGAAGAAAGCAGTTGTTCACCTTGTAAAATTCTAATATGAGATAGGCAGCTTCTTTCCTAACACTTATGTCATATTTAAAACCAATGTTCTTTCCTCTCTATTTTCAACTTTTGATTTCCAATTGCCAATTGTTATCAAAGACTCTTGATTATGTTTGATCTGTTTCAGAGTGAAGAAATTTGAATGAAGTTCAGAATGAAGACATTCTTCAATGTCTTCAGGACTAGTTCTAGAATTTGGTGAGTACATTCGATTAATAGTAGTAGTAACTGGATTTCCTATAGTTGAATAGGTAGTATTTTTATCAGATCAGCATTTTAGTTCAAGATAAATCCTGAAGTATTTTTCTTGCTGATGAGTGTTACTCCTCTGTCCTTGAATATTCCATACTTAGCATTGTAAATAATATACTTCTTTGGCTTAAAATGGTCAGTAGAAGCTGATTTCAAACCTCCCATGTCTAAGATATCATTTTTAACAATTTCCAATTATTCTAGACAGCTTCTTCTTCCCATGATGAGTCACGCTACTTTAGTAAATGAAAGACTTACTCTATTCTTGTCACTAAGGTCAACTCTATTTGGAAAAGGAAACTCTTCCTCAGTAGTATTTTGAGTGTTTTCCAATATCAGGGATCATCTTCTGGTGCTATCTCTGAAAATGTCCCCTTGCTAAATCATAAATTTTCCAGGGTTAGTCTGTCAGGGTTGAGCAGCCTATCCCTTTCTTCATATTCTGTCTATTCTGAAACCTGTTCAGCGTGGGTGAACCTGCTCATTTTTAAAATCCTGGTGATATAACTTTCAGCATCCCATCATCAAACAAATCATCACAGTCCAGCAAACTAATAGGGGTAATGGTGATAGAGGGTCATAAAACCAGAGGGGGAGTATCAATGAGCTGAGTGGACACAGCGGCTTCAACAATGGTTAGAAACATAAGAAAGAGCATACGGCTGCACTGGGTTGTATAAATATCTCTTTCTGCAGTCCATAAAGTCTATATGAGTTCAAACTTACTCAAGGGAACCAAATAACAATACCAACGTAGATCTGCTTGTTTCAAATGTTTTGTTTAAGAGGGCTCATGTCTTACTGACACTTCTGTGTCTTAGTAGTTTACTCAGTAAAATGTTTTCAGAGAACTCCTGGTGGTACAAATGGCTAAACGCTAAACTACTAACCCAAAGCCCGATGGTCCAAATCCACCCAGAAGTGACAGAAGAAAGGCCTAGAAAGCTACTTCTGAAAAATCAGTCATGCAAACCTGATGCAGCCCAAACACATGGTCTTTCTGGGTCAGAATCAATTTTACCATAACTGGTTTGATTTTTTGCTTTAATGGTTTAAAAACATGTTTATGTCTTTCCATCATATCTAAGGTTTGGCCAAAGGAGCTCTGTTGACACTACTGTACTTTAAGAATTGGACTGCTAACTACAAGGTCAAAGTTCAAACTCACTGGCCAGTCTGTGGGAGAAAGATAAGAAAGTTGTTTCCAGTTAAGATTTACTATCTTGGACACTCTGTACAGGATGGCCATAAGTCAAAATTGACTCTGAGAATTTAGTTAGTTAATTTCAAATAACCAGGTAATTCAGGAATTCCTGAACTCAGATCCCTTGCCTCAAGTTGGGGCAACCCAATAAGGAGCCATCCCTACAAAGCTCCCTGTAGGATGGAATGAAACTCAGGAACTTCAAAGTGAGTCGACTTTTTCCTCCACCAATTCCTGCAGTCTCACTTCTCTATAGGCATATGTCTCAAAATGCAAGTGGCCCCAGAACTTCAGTGCCCAATTCTGTCTCTCTCTTAAGCTAAGACAGCTATATCTATGCATTTGACCTTTGCCAACACGGGACAATATATTTTTCATAGCTACCGATTTTATAGATTATTTGATTTCATATTTCTTTGGTTGCTAAAATGATACAATTTTGTTTGCTACTGGTTGTTTACAGTTACCCCCTCCTTCTCCTTCTTTCTCCCTCTCCCTCCTTCCCCCTTTCCCTAAATCTCTCCCACTCCTATTATTTAATTTTTTTCTTCTCTTCTGCCCTTCCTTGAACTATCAGTCCAGCTGCTTTCCTCATGTCTTTCCTCTGGGGACTGATTATTAATCATTTGAAATTTAACTGTGCCAACATTTTTATCTTCCTTTTAAAAATCATTTATTTTAATCACGAATTGTTTAAGTCACTAAGGAGAGAATTCTTCTGCTCAAATTATTTAGGCTAAGCTATGGATACAGTTTAAATTCTTTTATTTTATGACCATCAAGTTGACATTTATAAATCTATCAAATTTCATTCTTAGTATTTCTGATGTACTTTTCATCTAAGCTATGTTTTTGCATGTTTTAATGTAAGATGGTAAGCAGAGTTTCATAGTAACACCACTGGTTAAGCCCTTGACTCCCATCAGAAAGACTTCAGGTTGGAATTTACCAATAGAAAGACACTCTTCCTCGATAGAATTTACCAACCTTCCTCAAGGTCATAGTGTTGGGAACTAACACCAACATAACAATGCAGCCTGTATGATGTGTTGACATTTGAAAAAAAATGTTACCACAATTTGTTATTATATTTGATTTGTTACTAAAAATGAATAAATAGGAATACCTAGTTTTACTGTGCTTTGCACATAGTATATATTTTACAAGTTGAAAGCTTATGGCAACCCTACATTGGAAAGGTCTATTCGCATCATCTTTCCAATAGCATATGCTCACTTTGAACCCTTAAGTCATGTTTTGGTAATACAGTATTTCACTTTCATAATGCTATTACATATTTAATATACTACTGTACAAAGATAAGTTATATCACCTGGGAAGTCAAAATAAGGTTGCTGGCAATGGACCCTTTATTATTCAATGATCTGGAATTGAGCCTGTAATATCTATAAGACACATGTAATTTTTAAACTATTTTTTTTGTAACATTCATTGTTATTTAAAGGCGATTATAATTTTCAAATAAACCATTGTGGATTTACTTATCTCTCTCTGATCTTTTTCTAATGGATTAATTTTCTTTTACATTATTGATTAATTTACGTTTATGTTATTAATTAATTTAACGTTATTGCCTTACATTCTTTTAGGGTTCTTAACCTTCCTAATGCCATAACCCTTTAATATAGTTCCTCATGTTGTGGTGACCCTCCAACCATAAAATTATTTTCATTGCTACTTCATAATTGTCATTTTGCTACTATTATGACTAACGTGACCCTTGGGAAAGGAGCATTCAACCTCCATAGGAGTTGTGACCTACAGGTTGAGAACCGCTTTCTTATTTTTATATGTTTGATATATTATTTAAGTTTTTGACAGAAAGCTTTTAAAGATTTTGATTATTCTTTTCAGTATTAACTTGGCTTAATTTGGTAATTTTGGATGCATGATATGATGGATTTTGCTATATTTATAATTTAAATTGTTATTTTATGGTGCCTCAAAGGATACACATGTTCTTTGTTGGATAATTTGAAGAACATAGTTGGAAAAAATGATAAAAACTACTTGTATATAATTATACTATTGTTGTAACCTTACACATATTCTGTAGTTTTGAGTTTTCTCCCCTTAGACATGAAAGTATTTGGTTTGAAAATAAATTTTTAAAAATCCAAATATCTTATTATCAATAGTTTAATTAGACTGAGGTACGAGAATATGTATGTGCATTTCACACTTTCAAATGCAGTGACTTATTCTCAGTGTCCTATATATCATCAAGCTTTTTACATGGTCAAGATGGCATAAAAGGTGAATTTCATAATTTTAATATTTAATGCACATTTAATATGCTACATTAAGTTAATGTACATGCATTTTATATGTTGCCTGCCACTGAATCTATTTTGACTCATAACAGCCTTGTAAGACCAAAAACAATGGCTCCTTAATGTTTTGAAGATTGTATATCTTTCTTGAAGCAAATAATTCCATCTTTCTTCTGTGGAACGAATGGAGACTTTACCCTGCCAACTTTGTGGTTGGCCGCCCAATGTTTCTTTCCACAGTACCACCAGGGCTCTTTTTATTATATACAATAAATATTAATGTAAATGCCACATACACAACATTTACATAGGCATCCATTTTATGTTGTGTGTTCAATTTAATAATTATATAATCTTAATATACATTTTATTATTTGATTTAATATAATATAACATGTATTTATATGTACATTTCATCAGCATTTAACTTACAATAAATATACTATGTATCCTTTTATATTTAATTTAAATTAAAATTTACTATATGTCTGTGATAGTTACACAATCTCTTGTCAATTTGAGACTTAAGAGTGAAGAGGTGGTGTTTAACCTGTCAATAGGGCAACAGCTTGATGAACTTATTTGGAGACACTAAGGTGAAAATATAGTTCGCTGGAGGCAGGACACAGGATTACCCCCGGGAGACATTTCTATTAAGACACATGAAGTCACTCTGGAGCCCCAAAGCTGAAGAAGCCATGTGGAAACTCCTGCCAGTGCTGACATGCTTGAAATAAACACCAAATCCACAGAACCTTCCACCAACTGACCTGTGATCATCTTGCCTTTGACCTCATTGCATGTGTTTTCTGAGTCTGGAGAGGAGTTTATAGATTGGTATCTGACATAGGGGTTAATATCAGATTTATGGATTTAATCTCAACTGGGCTGGGATGTTTTCCTAATAGTCAATTGCTCTTATATATATAGATTTCTCTTATGCACATATGAATTTGTTTCATTAATCAACTCTAACTAACATAATATCCTTACATTAAAATGTTATGAAGGTGTGGCGGTCATGTGCTTATGTCAATTTCATGACTGAGATGTAGAGGTGGAGTCTAGCCTGTTAATTTGGAGATAGCCATTGAGTCGTCAATGAGGCCAGCATGTGATCGTGGCTTTTTCCTGAGACTTCTGGGAAATCTCACAATATTTCCTTCATGGAGATGAGAAGCTATCTCCCCAGTTGTTGGAAGTTAGTCTCAGAGACAACGAACCATGAGCAAGGCAAGATGGCAGGGTGCTAGGAGCGGAAGGAGCCAGAGGAGAAGCCACAGGGCGTTAGCCTGATGGAACAAGACCTCTGAAGCTGACGAAGCTATGTGGAGACCCTTGCCAGCGCTGAGTTGCCTCTACCACCACTGGATGCTGTTGATGGACCCTGAGCCCTAGAAGCAAGGAGCCATAGGGAGATTCCTGCCCATGCCGGGATTCTGCACCCACTGGCCTGTGACTTCATGAGTCGGAAGGAGACTTTTTAGATTGGTATCGGGCATGTGGGTTAATATCGGACGTATGACTTTGAACTGGACTGGCTTGGGATGCTTTCTCAATGTCCTATTCCTCTTGTATATAAACCGTACCCTTATATCCATATGCGTGTCCATGATTTTGTTTCTCTAGTCTACCTGGATTGACACAAGGTAATTTATGTATGTAAAATTTATGTAAAAATATGACTTACATTAAAATTGATTGTATACCCCTTTAAATTTAATTTATATAAATTTAATTTATATTAAAATTTACTATATATACTTCACTTCATGTTACTAGTCATATCTTCTAAATTGCAATCTTTCTTTTACTATATTAGACAATGACAGTATACTAATGTTTTGATACATTGCTTATTTTTTCAACTATCTGGAGACACACTGTGGGATTTGTGCCCAATCTGACTCCACCACACTGAGGCAAAACACTAAGTGTGTGCAACAGAGCAGCATGATCAGAGCAGGAAAATCCTGAGGGAGAACTAAAGACAGACTTTGGGGCCAGGGTGTGGCACCCCATCAAACTTAACTCAAAAACACTCCTAAAGGCCAACATAAAGACCTTGAACTATGTACAGACTTTTCTCTTTTTTTGTCATTGCTTTTTTGTTGATATTGATGTTGTTTTTGTTTTGTTTTCTTTTGTTGTTTTGTTTTGCTGTCTTGTTTTTGTGCATATCATTGTCTCTTAAGTCTATTTAGATAAGATAGACTGGATAAACAATCTGGAGGAGAAACAACAGGAACAACATTTCAGGAGGACATGGGAGAGAGGGAAGTGGGGAAAGGAAGTGATGTTAGCAAACCCAGGGGCAAGAGAACAACAAACTATCCAAAATCAGTGGTGAGGAATGTTTAAGAGGCCCGGTAGGCCTAGAACAAGGGCAATGTAATCAAGAGGAATTACTGAAACCCAAAAGAAGACTGACCATGATAGTGGGACAAGAGGAAAGTAAATGGAAATAGATGAAAGAACTAGAGGCAAAGGGCATCTATAGGTCAAAATACATGCATGTACATAAGTAAATACATTTATATATGATGGGATAATAGATCTATGTACATGTATGTACATATATGTACATATCCTTAGTACAAATATATGTACAGATGTTTAGTATTTAGGTAGCAGATGGACATTGGGCCTCTACTCAAGTACTCCCTCAGTGCAAGAACACTTTATTCTATTAAACTGGTGTTCAGTGATACTCATCTTCCTGCCATAATTTCAGAAGACAAATGGGTGCATAAGCAAATGTGGTGAAGAAAACTGATGGTGCCCAGCTATCAAAAGATATAGTATATGGATCTTAAAGGTTTGAAGGTAAGCAAGTTGCCATCTAGGTCAGAAGCAACAAAACCCACATGGAAGAAGCACACCAGCCTGTGTGATGGCAAGGTGTCGATAAGATCAGGTAAGAGGCATCAAAGAACAAAAAATCTTACTGTGAATGAGAGGGAGTGCGGAGTGGGGGCCCAAAGCCCATCTGTAGGCAACTGGAAATCCCCTTACAAAAAGGTCATGGGGAGGAGACTAGCCAGTCCGAGTATAGGGTAGCAATGATGAAACATACAACTTTCCTCTAGTTCTTTAATGCCCCCGCCCCACTATCATGATCCCAATTCTACTTTACAAATCAGCTAGACGAGAGGATGTACACGGGTACAAGGTAGGACAAGGAAGCACAGGGAATCTAGGACTGATGGTCCCTTCAGGTCCAGTGGTGAGAGTGGTGATACTGGAAGGGGGAGTAGAAAGGAGGAACCGATTGCAAGGATCTACCAATAAGCCCTTGCCTGGAGGACAGACAACAGACATAACAAAATAATAATGCTATAAATTATCAAGGGTTCATGAGGGAGGGGGAACAGGAAGGGACAGGAAAAAATGAGGAGCTGATACCAAGGGCCATCAGATGTTTTGAGAATGATGAGGGAAGCAAAAGTACAAATGTTCTTGACCCACTGGATGGGTGTATGGATTGTGATTAGAGTTTATGAGCCCCAATAAAATGATTTTAAAAAAACAACAGCAAGATAAATAAATAAAATGTTATGCATGTACTATCTATGCAAAATATTACATTAAAATTTACTATACATCCTTTACTTCATGTTACTGGTTTTATCTTCTTAATTGTAACCTTTCTTTTACTAGATTAGCCAATGATTGTATGATAATGTTTTGATACATAATTTATTTGTTCATATATTTTTGTATTATGATAATTTATAACTATTTTAAATAAAATCTGATGTCTATGTATAGCACTTATATTTTCATTTTAAGGTATATCATTTGTAAAAACAGTATCCTTTTCCTCTTTTAAGGTTTTATCTTTATTTTAATTTTCATATTAGCTTTACAATTACTTATTTCTTTTAGTTGGTATTTACTAGCTACTTTTGCATATGGTAGCATAGAACTTCACCTTTCTCCTGAAAAGCTGTTTGGGGGGAATGAACCATTGATCTTCTCATTAAAAGCCCAATATTTACCCCAAAATACCAATAGTTTGCTGTTTTTAAAGTTTTCATTTTGATTTCAATGTTCTTTTATGTTAATAGTATGATTTATTATTGTTTTGCTTTCTTTTGTTTATATTCATTAGATCTGTCTTCTGCTACATTATTTGTTTTCTCTCTCAATTGTATATCTGCTTTTAGTTTTTAACTGATTGTTGGGTTTGATTTTTGACTATAAAAATTATTTCATTTCATAGGGCTGAGCCCCGGTGGCGTAGTGGTTGTGCGTGGGACTGCGGCCCACTGGGATAGAGGTTCGATTCCAGATTCAGGGAGCAAAGGCTGGGCCTCCTCCTCCCACCACCTGAGGGCAGTGATGCCCCCCCAGAAAAACAAAATAAATTATTTCATTTCTAACACAAAGCTTAATTGATTAACATTGTAATTGCAACCTTCTATTCAGTTTTTTTTGAGCTACTGCCTGTGGTTTTTGTGTCGTGCTTCTGTGTATATGTGCGTGTTTTGGTTTCTTTTGCACTCGGCCCATTGGTTTTGTTGCTTTAATCTTCTCCAATACTCTGAAGGTCTGTTATTTTAAAATCCAATTACTTTTCTAGTTCTGAACTTTAAACTGTTCTAGTTATGAAGCTGCAGCCATACTGCCTGGTTTTGAATTCTAATTTGGCCTTGCTGTCTCTGTGATCACTTCTAAGTTCCTTGTATTTTTCCTTCCTGGGTGAAAAGTTTTCTAATCTCTTAAATAATAGGAGGCAGTAACATGAATGTATTCACATAATCTACGTTGAAAAATTGTGAGCAGATATATAAGTAGAATATAATGAGTAGAATATATGAGTAGAATATAATATTTTCCAAATATTTATATTGTTGTGGTTTAATTGTCATTATTTTCCTAGTACAGTACAAACTAGTATATTCTGAATTCTCTTTGTTCAAGGATACCACCTGTGGAAATATTTTTAATTAATTTTGTCTCCAGTAAATTTGCCTCCCCAGGACGCTTTCATCTTTTTGATTATTGCTTCTGATCTCTTAACTTTCATCTCTCCTCAGAAATAGAAATGACCTTTGTACTACTAACACATATTTGACCCCTCCACCATTGATTTGATTTCCTTATCTTACCAGTTGTATTCTACCGTATCTGATTTGGATTTGAATTTTCTTTATATTTTTAGTTCCCTTCTAGTACTTTATTTGATACTTTTCTCTCTTCATTTGCTCTTTTCATTTAATCATTTTACTTATCTGCCTCGACCCAATCCTCTCTAGATTGTACTTTGTTCCAGATTAATTCAGTCTTGCTTTTTAAATTCTATTTAGGATTTGCCTTTGAATTGTGCTATAGTTGTGCTGTTTTTAGCATATGTTTTTTCTTTGGTCATTATTTTCTTTCCCTTGTCCTTTAGCTTTTCTTCATCTCTCTCACTAACATATTGCTTTTCTATCTCCTTGTTAAAAAGCATGCTGCAAAATGGGGTGATACCCTTCAACCATCTTATGAGCAGTGTCGGGTTCTTCTTGACCTTCTCTACTCCCACTGTGTGAATGTTACTTTTCTCCTCAGACTTGATGCATTCAGCACCTCTCCCCAACTCTGGTTTCAGTCCACACACTTGCTGCAGTTCTGCACTGCTGTTGGGGGGTAGGGGTGCCTTTTTTTTTAACCTGCTGTCTGGTTTCCTCATAAGTCTGTGGTGCCAAAGACAAAAATAACATGAACTGTTTCTAGAGATTTTACTTTTTTTCTGCCTCTGACTACATGGCTTTTCAGGAAATCTAGTTCCTGAAATATATTCCTAAACTAAAATGTAAAACGAGACATCTAACCCCTGTGCCTGTGCTTAGCGATGATTTTCTGGTAATCACAATTTCTGACTGGATTTACACTCATGCCCGGGAGCAGAAGATGGGACTAAGTGAAGTGAATTATGGTCACCAGGCACCAGGAGACAAAAACTGATTATATTTGGACACTCGTACCCATAAAGACTTGTACTGCCATCGTCTGCAAGCTCAATCGGGCCTGCAATTTAGGACAGGAGAAAATGGCAGTGTTGAAGATGAGCTGTATCAAGTTCTTCTTGCATAAAGCGTGCTGGTGGCTCCATGCTTAAAATGCTTGGCTTCGAATGGAAATGGTACTAGTTTGAACCAACTAGCAAAAGAACCTGTGAGCAAAAGATGTGGTAGTCTGCTTTCTTAAAGATCTGTCCTAGGGGCCTTATTTATGGTGTCCTGTAGAATTACTATCAACTCAAAAGTTATCTGTCTGACCTTTGTGTTTTTCTTTTTATACTAAACAAACAAACAAACTCACTACCACTTACTCAATTCTGACTCATTGTGATCCTATAAAGTAGAATAAAACAACCCTCCCCCCAACACCTACCAGCCAAAGCTATCAAACGTCACCTTTCTCTGATGGTACTACTCAGTGGTGCATTTGAACTGCTGTTAACCGCCCAGGAAGTAAGTTATTCCATCAAAACTCTTCTTACACACCCAATATTCAAATACTGTTGATCCTGTTCATTCATCTTTATTCTTTTCCTTTCCCTTTCTGGGTTACTTTAGTAGCAGTTTGATAACTAATGACTTCTTTTTGTTAAAGTTGGAAATAGTATCATCACTTTCCTGAAGAATGCTAAAGAATTCAGTCCAAATTATACATAAAATAATTAAGCATTTACTTAAAAAATCCTACTTTTGTCATATGCCAAATAGATTAGGATAATATGCAAAAGTCATCGGTATATGATTCCTGCCTAATTTTCTACTTCTATTCTCCTGAATCTTACATTCTTCCACAGATTGGAAATAGATGATCTAACAGAAAATTCACTGATGAATAAGTTAAATATGAATATTTAGCAGTCTTCTATTTTTTTCTCTTTAACATATGGACGGGTTTCATGAAGTACAGGGCACTTTTCCAAAATTTCAAGCATTTTTAAGCTTTTACCTGTCAAATTTTTCATCAGTTTTTCTGAGTGTTTTCTCTGAATATACTATGTACCCTGGGTGAATTTTATAACTTTTATGCTTAATTTTAAAATGTTAAGTCTTTTGAAAGAATATTTTATTCCTGATAAAAGAGTAATGCCAATCTTGTGTCTTTCTCAAGAGTTTAATTCAATTTGAATGTTGTTTCTAACTTTACATGAACATCTGAAAACAAATTAACCTAAAGTAAATATTGCAAATTCGAGTTCCCATATTGATAGCAGCTCTGAGTTCTAGGTTATATTTTTAGCAGTTTACTTTATAGGATTTAAGCAATTTATTTCCATATAACATTATTCTCTTTTAAGTATTCAAAATTAGTTAATAGCAAAAAATTTCCTTTTTTTTTTACTCAATTTTCACTGTAAAAGGTATTTCAGAAAGCATTGGCTAGGAGTTTGGCATGAGGAAGATATAGACTCTCAACGCAGTTGGAAGAATCAAGGGCTTTGGACATGTGATCAGGAGATGAGTCTGTGGTAGAGGACAGCAGACTTGGAGAGCAAGAAGGGTAGCGCAAAAGAACACTCAGTGTGTGGTTCTATTGTACATGGATCAATAAGAACCAGAACCCAGCCACCCCTGGCAACAGCAACATGCTTTCTTTTTCATATGTGTGAAATTGTACAGCATTTTTAAAAGTTTTATTGGCACATAATTCACAATTCATTCAACTCAATAACTAACTCATACTAAGAGTAGTTCTACAATCATCACTATATCAATTTTAGAATATTTTCCTTCTTTTTTGTTTCTTTTTTTTTGGGGGGGGAGGGCATCACTGCCCTTTGGTGGTCGTGGGAGCTACCCAGCTTGGCTCCTGGAGAGCTGCTGCTGGATTTGAACCGCCAAGCCAATGGGTCATAGTCCCACACTCAACCACTATGCCACCGGGGCTCAGCACTATTTTTTCCTTCTTAGACTCGCCATTTCTGATACTCTCAAGTTATCATTAACTCAATTACACTCTCTATAGATTTACCTCTCTTGGGTTTTGTGTACAGAAAAACATTAAGAAAACAAGACAAAAAAGCAGGAAACTAACAACAAAACAAAAATAGAAAAAAATCTCAATAGGAAAGAAAGTAGAAAATATTAAAAACCAGAACAAATTTTAAATGGGTCAAACAGGAAATCAAATGACACATGTAGTTACATTTTAGCTACACCTGCAATAATTCATTTGGTACTACATGATAGCAAAGCTATTCCTCTTCCTGGTCTGTGATCAGAGGGGAATCATCAGAGCTTTCATCTATGTCTATTTCCCCTTCATTTCTTTTAAGAAGCGGAAACAACTTGAAAATGGGTCAAAAGTGATATAAATTGATAAGATACTCATTTTAACCTGACTTCATCTGTCATAATCAACTTTATAATTCTATATGTCTGATATTGAATAAGACTATTCAAATTTGTCAACTATGAACAGAGGGCATTTATCAGAGGTTAAATCAATTTATGGTCCTAGCAAGTCGATTTGGGACTTTTTCTGTCATCCATAGTCTTCTGCAAACTAGGTGCTAACAATTTAACCTTTAGATTTGGGTGTTGCTGTTTTTGTTTTTATATCCTTAGATTACACAGGTTGTGTGCTTCTTCCATGGGCACTAGTTGGTATATCATTTAAATGGCTGCTTGTTTGAAGAAAAGCCTTTAAAACCCAAGATACTCTGGGTTTCTTCAGGAGGACAGCAGTAAGCAGGGTCATAACATAAGAACAATTTTTCTTAAATGAGTGCTAGAATGAGATGCAAGTCTAAAATCCATTCATATCTCTAGAGTTTACATGTGTATCTGGCTTACCTTGGAGACATACATCATTGTCATTTTTGGTTAGAGCCCATGATCAATTAACTTCCAGGGACATAAGGTAATTCTATTGATTGCCTCATTTTTAAATGTATGAAAATGTATACTTAGTTGATGATTGTGATTAGATATATCTTCTTTTTCCTAATTTGCACAGTTGTATTACTTTGCTTTTATGTACATTGCTGCAATAAGTATTTTAAAGCATTTATTGTTTACCTTTGTCTATTTTTCAAAAGAGTTTCCCTAGAGCATTATTGCTGATTTGCAGGATACTTTATATTGTGACAGAGTAATTAATTGAAAGTTAAAAGTGAAATAATAAACTCACATTCTAATAATATCTCCTCTGCAAAGGTCGTAAAACTATGTAATTCTGTGAAAAATATTAATTTTGAGAAATTACAAATTGAGTAGATGTCCATCTTTTCTTTTCCGGTAAAGTAAGTGAACATTTTGCTATAATACTTCGTGATGGTGTAGCTGAGGTGATTTACTTTTGCTTGTGTGTGCATATCATGTGTATATGTGTATACTCTAGTGTGGGAACATGGTTGCTAATGTGTGCAAAGTGCATGTGATAGTTACATAATCTGTGGTGAATTTGAGATTTAAGAGCGAATGGTGGAGTTTAGCTTGTCACTCAGGTCACAGCTTGAAGACCTCATTTGGAGGTGCTAAGGATATAAGTAGCGCACTGGAGATTGGGCACACACTCACTCCCTGCAAGACATTCCTGTTGAGAAGACACATGGAACTACACTGTGTTAGTCCAGGTAGACTAGAGGAACAAATTCAAGGACATGCATATCGATATAAGGAAAGGGTTTATATACAAAAGGAATGGGACATGGAGAAAGCATCCCAGCCCAGTCCAGTCCAAAGTCATAAGTCCAATATTAGCCCATATACCCGAAATCAGTCTATAAAGTCTTTTTCCAACTCCCGAAGTCACAGGTGAGTGGGTGCAGAATCCCGGTGCTGGCAGGGCACCTCGCCTCCAGGGTTCAGGGTCCATCAACAGCAGAAGCAACTCATTGCTGGCAGAGGTCTCCATCTGGCTGCCCCAGCTTCAGAGGTCTGGCTCCATCAGGGTAAAGCTGTGTAGTCTCTCCGCCGGCTCCTCCAGCTTCTCAAATGCTGCCAGCTCGTCTTGTCCATGATTAATCGTCTCTGAAACTAACTCCCGACAACTTGGGAAGACAGCTTCTCATCTTCACGAGGGAAATATCGTGAGATTTCCCAGGAGTCTCAGGAGAAAGCCATGCCCACCTAGAGGCCACATTGGCTACTCAATGGCTATCTCCAGATTAACAGGCTAGACTCCACCCCTACATTTCAATCATAAAATTAACATAAGCACATGACTGCCACATACACTAAGAGACATGGATCTGAAGGAACCACGTGGAGACCCCTGCCAGTGCTAAGATGCTTCCATCTCCACTAGATCCACAACTTTCCACCCACAGACCTGTGATCTTCCTGCATTCATGATCATTGTATTTGTTTCATGAATCTGAAGAAGAATTTATACATTGATATTAAACATGTGAGCTAATATTGGACCTACATACTTGATCTGGACTAGGCTGGGACATTTTCTCAATATCAATTGCTCTTGTATATAAAGGTCTTTCTTTTAAAAAAATCATTTTATTGAATGCTCATACAACTCCTATCACAATCCATACATACTTCCATTGTATGCAAAGCACATCTGTAGATTTATTGCCATCATTTCAATTTATTTCTACTTAAGCCCTTGGTATCAGCTCCTCATTTCCCCCTCCCTCCCACGCCCCCTACCTCGGAACCCTTGATAATTTATAAATTATTATTATTTATTCATATCTAACACTGTCCAATGTCATCCACTTTCCTGCTGTCTGTAACCTAGGGAGAAGGTTATATGTAGATTCTTATAATCAGTTTCGCCTCTCTACTCCACCTTTTCTCCACCCTACCAATATCAATACTCTCACATTTGGTCCTGAGGGGATCATCTGTCCTGGATGTCCCCAAGTTTCCAGTTCTTATCATTACCAGTGTACACCCTCTGGTCTAACCAGATTTGGATGGTAGAATTGGGATAATGATAGTGGAAAGAAGGAAGCATTAAAACTAGAGGAATGTTGCATATCTCATCTTTGCTACACTGTATCCTGACTGGTTTGTCTCCTCCCCATAACCCTTCTGTAAAGAGATGTTTCTTCACCTACAGAGGGGCTTTAGGTCCCCAATCTGTACCCCTCCTCATATATAATGATATAATTTTTAGTTCTTGAATTCCTGATACCTGATCTCTTCACCACCTCATGGTCACACAGACTGGGGGGCTTGCTCCATGTAGACTTTGTTGCTTCTCAGCTAGATGGCCACTTGTTTACCTTCAAGTCTTTAAGAATCCAGATGCAAAAATTTACACACATATGAAAGACTCTGGATTTGTTTCTCTAGTCTACCCGGACTACCACATTATGGTATCAGAAATGTGGTACTAAAGAAATAATCATAAATATGGAGAGTAGATGTTTGTTCAACCTTTACCTATTAGTTGGAAGAAGGATAAATAATTAACTGCATGCAGAGAACTGCTGTCAGTGTTTCTCATTGAATAACCTCCCACAGAATCCAGAAGGTAATATATAAAGACAGTTCTGAAAATCAATTTCCTGGGTCACATATCAGGATAGAAATGGAAGAAGAATGGATCTAGAGTAAGATATGGGAAAAATAGCACCCAAGATATGGATGCTGTTGTTGCTAGATATCATTGAGTTGGTTGCTACCCACAAAGACCTTATCCACAACAGAACAAAACGGTGTCCAGATGTGTGCCATCCCCATAATGATTCCTAAGCTTGAGCCCATGTTGCAGCCATGGCATAAATTCTTTATCACTACACCTCTAGTTGACTAAACAGTGATTCATCTCTGCTGACAACATGTTCAAAGTATGTGAGATAAAATCTCACCATTCTTGCCTCTGAGGAGTACTTTGATCATACTTGGTTCAACATGGTTTGTCCATGGTCATTTCACTATACTCCTACATCATCACATTTCAGAATACATAGAATCTTCTTCAGGTTTCTTTATTCAATATCCAATTTTTGCACGCATAGGAGGCCATGGCTTCAACCAAGCACACCCTACTACCATTTTTCAACCCTCTCAAGAGATGTTGTGTGTCAGATTTATCTAATGCAATATGTCTTTTGATATGCTGCATCGACTGTGGGTATAAGCAAGACTAAATCTTTGACATCTTCAGTCTTTGCTCCCCACCATTTATCATGTTGTTAACAATTTGTCCAGTTGTGGAAATTTTGGTCTTCTTTATATTGAGTTGTAATTCATACTGAAGGTTGCAGTCTCTGATTTTCATTAGCAAGTGTCTCAAGTCCTCACTTCAGCAACCAAAGTCATGTCACCTGCATATCATACATTGTTAATAAGCCTTCCTCCAATCCTGGTGTCATAGTCTTCATATAATCATATAATGTGTGATTATTTGCTCAGCATAAAAATTGAATAACTATGGTGAGAGGCTGAAAACCTGACAGAAACCTTTTCTGACTTTATATGCTGCAACATTCCCTATTCTGTTCTCACAACTGTCTTTGATCCATTGACAAATTAATTAAAATCATGTGTTCTGAAATTCCCATTATTTTAAAGATTATCTATAGTTTGCTATGACCACATAGTTGAATATATTGGCATAGTAAACACACACACACGCACACACACACACACATGCAAACACCGTCCTGACATTCTCTGCTTGCAGTCAAGACGTCTCTGGCATCAGGGAGAGTGTCCCTTGTTCCATGTTTTCTGAATCCAACCAGACCTTATGGCAGTTCCCTGGCAATCTTGTGCTGCAACTATTGTTGAATTATGTTCACCAAATTTTTTACTTACATGTGATATGAATGATAATCTTTTATAATTTGAACATACACCTTTCTTTCAAATCTGTATACATATGAACCTCTTCCAGTCAGTTGGTCAAGTAACTGTCTTCCAAATTTCCTGGAAATACTTTTTCAGCTTGCTAAATCATTTAACTTTGCATTCCACCAATTCCTGGAGCCTTATTTTTTTGCTAATGGTTTCAGTGTAGCTTCAAGTTCAATGGTGCAGAAGCACCATTAGTTTTTACCCATATGCTGCCTTCTGAAATAGTGGCATGTCTTCTAGTTCTTTTTCGTACTGTGACTATTTTTTTTCTATCCTCTTTTGATGCTTCCTACATCACTCAATATTTATTCAATAGAATCTCTCAAGATTACAAGTAGAGACTTGAATTTTTTCTTTAGTTCTTTCAGTATGTTCAGAAATATGTTGACCATGTCCATTTGGGTTTTCTAATGCTAGGTTTTTGCACATTTCATTACAATATTTGGCTTTGTTTTCTCAAGCTGTTCTTTGAAATTTTCTCTTCATCTCATTGACTTCATCATTTCATCCATTTACTTTATTTTCTCTATGATAGAGAGCAAGTGTCAGGGTTTCTTCTGACATCTACTTTGATCTTTTCTTCCTTTCCTCTTTTTAATAACTTTTGCTTTCTTCCTAAATGATGTTCTTGATGTCCTAGGACGGCTCATCAAGTTTTCTATCATTAATGTTCAATGCATCACAACTGTTTTTGAGATGTTCTCAAAATTCTGGTGAGACAGAATCAAGGTCATAGTTTGGCTCTCTAGGCTTTTTAAAAATTCCTTCACCAGCAGTCTGAACTTACATATGCATAAGTGATGATCTGTTCAAGAATGACCCCTGTCCTGGTTTTACCAGCTGTTATTGAGCTTCTCTAGCATCTCCTTTCACCAATGTAGTCAATTTAATTTCTGTGTATTCCCTCTGGAGGAAAAAAAGGCATTTACTACGAAGTTATCTTTGATCCTGCAAAATGCTAGTATGTGACCTCCAGTTTGATTTCCATGGCCCTATTTTCTATTTTCTGCTCCTACCTCTTTGTTTCCAACTTTTGCATTTCAGTAGCCAAAAATAACAATGGATATTGATTGGATATTTGATGTATTTATGGCTAAGGTAGTTGGGAGATTTCTTTAATTTCTTCATCACTACCTTTTGTGGTTGGTGCGTAAGTCCAAATAATAGCTGTATCAATTAACTTTCCTTGAGGATGCATAGCTGTTTCCCTACTACAGAGAGCATTGTAATTTGTGATTGATTTTGTAGTGTCCTTTTGGTCAATGAATGCCATGCCTTTGCTCTAGATTAGGCTATTCCCAGCATACATATATATAAATTTCTGACTCAAATGACTATTATAAGTCAATTTCAGTGTACTAATGCTTATGCGTTCCATTTTTTTGATGACTTCACATTTTCCCAGTTTCCTTATTCGTACACTCCAAGTTCTGATCACTAGTAGATGGTGCCACTGTTTTTTTCATCTGCTGAGTCATGCCCTAACAGCAAATGGAGATCCACGAGGTTTTATCCCATTCACATTACCATGGTTGACTCCATGCTGAGAAATCAGAGCACGCTTGGATACATATTGAGTGCTCTTTGAGCAGGTGGACTCATCCACTGACACTCTCCAAAAATGTTCTGTTTCCATTCACTAGGACTTCAGCATCTGATAATATTTCAAAGCTACACATAACGTTTTCAGTGGTTCCTCCCTTAAAGTGGGAACTGAGTTCTTTCTTCATTGTCTTTTGTTAGTATGGAAGCTCCACTAAAACTGATCCATTTTGGGTGGCCCTGATGGCATTTAAAATACCAATGGCATAGCTTCCAGCACTGCAGCGACCCATAAGCCAATGCAGACAGACGGGTGTGGTGATTGTATAAATGTGACTTTGTGGGGAATGTATTTGAATGGTAAATACACACTCAAGTTTGAGTAAGTTTTGTGAATGTGTACACTGAAAGTGGCTATGTGTATGTTTAGTATGGGTGCAGGAGTTTGGTGAGTGCAGATGTTTCATGATGTGAATACAGTTAAACCTTGTGTATACAATGAGCACAGATGTATAAGTGTACAATGCGTGTGTGCGTGTTGGTGTATTTCCCAATTTGTCACTGATTTTGTATTATCTTCTTTGAAGAAATTCTTTGACCTCTTGATTTAAGTATGTTTAATAAGTTCTAGATTTTGTCTTTCTTCCCTTGAACTCCTTTTTGTGTGTTTAGCTATCAATATTTGATGTGAATGGAATATATGCAAATAAATGATTGTGAGAGGGCTCTAAGGAGACTGTTAAAGACTTACAAATTCTGAAGGGTTCTGAAATCTTGGGAATAATAAATATAACTGAGTAAATAAATAGAGATTTTTTTAGGAGAGATTTTTTATCGCACTTTTTCATCACAGATTTTTCACAACCTTTTTATTTTGTGATATACCTACTCACCATCTGTGGCCCCTAACAACTCCCAATTAAAATTGTCTTCTTTTTTCTGTTATAGTCACTTATGATGGCATTAATTTGCTTCCTCTCTCTCTTTTTTATCTTCGCTGTCTAGTGGTAGTCATTATTGACACATGTTTATTCATGTGAATTTAAATTAATTGAAATACAATACAATTTAATCATGTAGACCTTTACTTGTATTACTCAAGCTTCAAGTGTCCCATAGCAAGATGAGCTTATTGTCTACCACATTAGAGAGTGAATGCATAGGAAATTTGCATTATTGGAGAAAATTTTATTGAACAGTATGGGGCTAAATACTCATACTGGCTGCTTGTTAAAAGCAAAATTACCAGTGTTTCCTCAGTGCATTAATTCAGAAGAACTGATTATTCTTCAGTGATATTTCCTTGCCTCATTCATTTTTCTCACTTCCATTATCACCATCAAACACTAGGCCCAAAATGTATTCCAAGGTTTGATGTGTTTGTTCGCTTTAATGAACTCACATCCATTTTCTCTCTGCTCTACTATAGTCCTTGTGTCATATTTAGATTAAAATTTTGTAAGCAAGTAAATTCTCTTCTACATGGGACTATGTTCTCTGCAGAGGCCACTCCTTCATTGGAAATTTGCAAAGTAATAGAGACAGCAAAAAAAAAAAAACTTCAGTTTTTGTTCACCTAGTTCAAAACGAAGTAGTTCATTTACATTATACTTAATTTCACCATTTTAAAAACTATTTGTCATCTCTAAAACAAAAACTTAATATCCGTAGCATATGCTGGGAAATAAACAATTTCATGATTAATCCTCAAACTTTAAATTCACTATTGTGTATGTGAAATGATCTTTAAAGCATACATGTATTACTAATTATGGTTTTTATTTAATGCAAAGTACATATAAGCTCTTTCATATACTACAAATTATACTATAACAATAATTTGCATTTTGAATTCTTCTTTTCAAAAAGTTTGAAGACCTTTACACAAATATTTATGACTCTTCACACATCTCTGTGATGGAAATTGTTGGTTTTCATTACCCTGCATCCTCCTTTTGAGAAAGTTGTATGGATGTCATTGATCAATGTAGTAACTCACCACAGGACCAAATTATATTCACATAGCATAGTATAGCAGCCGTGTGATATGTTAATAAAGAGTAGCATGAAGGTCAGAAAACAAGTTTTCATCAAGCACAAATGTTTGTTTTGAATTTTCAGGAAGTTCCAATCCAGCAGTTTATTGTCCAAGCTTTCTGTCTTACATTGGGTCACTAGGGGTTGATCAGAAGCTCGATCATAATTGCCATGTTGTGAATAAATTCCCAAATGTGTTGCCCGCTTTGGGCCTCTATGATTCAGGTTAAGTGTTTTCTCCAGGGTTAGGCCCATTGACAATCTAAAGTGCATTTCCTGAAGTCTCTGTCCCCCACTATGTACATGAAAATCTCTTCCTCTTGATGTGATCTTTCAAGAAAGTTCAGTGCTTATTCTTATAGGAATGTATGTTAATTTAGGATGATTGTGAAAGACTGTCTTGTGGTGGAAGTTGTTCACTTTCTTCTATTGCTTTGACTTGAGAAACTGGTATCTTTTGTTTGAGAAACTGGTATCTTCTGTACTGGGGTTGCCTCTTGTGCTGTGTTTTTTGAAGTATACTAGTAAAAGGATGGAATATATTTTATAGGAGTTAAGCATATACTCTTCAAAGATGGAGGAAACCTAATTAGGAGTCTACCTGTCTTTCTTGGGAACTGGAACCTATTTTTGGTGGGTTTTTATTCTTATAGTGTGAATTTGTATAATGTTTGGTCTTATAAATTGATGAGATATTGCTAGATGTATAATTCCATAAATTTTAGTGATTTGTCACTTGTCTGTTGTGCTGTTGTGTTGCTAAAGTTTTTTCCCTATGTTCTGGGTCTTTGTTTTTTAAAACTCTTTTGATGAAATCTTTTGATGTGCATAAATGTCTTACTTTTAATAATTCCTAGCGATCAATTTTATTTTCTGTTATGCTTGTTCTTTTAGTATATTTTGTAACCTGCGTATGTCTTGCAATAATGTCCTTAAGTTTTTCCCATTTTTTCCTTTGTTTTCAACACTTTTATTTGCAAGAAATTTACAGATCATATAATTCAGAGGTTCAACGATATTAAGGAAACATGTACAATCACCCCCACATCATTTTTTTAGAACATCCCCCCTCCCATGGTTAAATCACCTCCGAAGATGAGTTATGCCATCACAATCCATTCTAGTGCTCCCTCTCCCCTCCTGACTTCAACATTTACTCCTGAGACTCCCTACTCTCCTCCTGATCCACCACCCCATCTCTCTATTCCCTACAACCCAATGTATCAGCCATTCTCACTATGCATCCACTTACCCTGAGCTTCACAGCTGTGAAGCCCAACAGAAAAACAATAAAATACAAAATTCCACTAAGGTAAGGCTAAAAACATAATGGCACACAGACAAAGATACAAATAATGTGTGAGAAGAACAAAACCCAAAACCATTCAAAGAGCCAGGGAAGAAAGTTCTGTCATGGAGCCAGTAAGAAATGCTTGTACCCAGAACATGTTCAGGTCCTTTCTGTAGGGTGGTTAGCTGGCCAAGTATTAAGGTTGATCCAACATAATCAAGATCTCAATGGTCGCTGTCTGTGGCTAGACTAGATCTGTCCGTGGCTCAACCTGACTAGATACGCTGAAGATGGCTTTGTGCTCTCACTGTGGCCCATATCCCTCCACAAATTGGATAGCCATAAATTTTGCCTCTGGTGCTTTTCTACTCACCATATTCAAAATTTGTAGTCACCATCTCCGGATCACACAAGTTGGTGTGCTCTTATGTGTCAAATTTGTTGCCTCCTTGCTTAAGTGCCTGCTTGTTTGAATGCAAGCCACTAAGATGCCAGTCTATGGTGAAGGTTTTCACCTGTCTGATCCCCTCCTCTGTGGCCTTATCCGATGTGTATAGGAGTCTGATAGATTGCTGTTTGTGGATCTTATATCCTGCCACTCTGCCATATTCCTCCATAGCTTCCAGGACTCCCATTGTGGAGTTTTCCATATATAAAATTACCATCTGTAAATAATGATAGCTTCACCTCCTTCTTCCCCAGGTAAATACCTTTGACATATCTTCTTTCCCTTATGCTGTTTGCTACAACCTCCAGTACAATGTTAAATAAGAGTAGGGACAAGTGGCATCCTTGTCTGGTCCCCTCTTTCAGTGAGATTGGTATCATCATTTCTCCATTGACTATACCACGTTGTTTGTTGGTTTTTCATATATGGTCTGTATTATATTGAGGGATTTTTTTTTCATTACTATCTCCTTGAGTGTCTTAAGCAGGAACTGGTGTTGGATGTTAACTAATGCTTTTTCTGCATCTATCAATATTATCATATGGTTCGCGTAGCTTTTCATGTCAATGTGGCGAATGATATTAATGATCTTTCATATGTTGAACCATCCCTGCATCCTGGGTATGAACCCCACTTGGTCATGATGAATTATTTGTTTCATATACTGTTGTATTCTATTGACCACTATAGTGTTTTCTTAAGGATTTTTGCATCGGTATTTACTAGGGATATTGGTCTGTAGTTTTAATTCTTGTGAAATTCTTCATCAGTTTCAGTATGAGAGTTATACTAGCTTCACAGAAAGAGTCTGGAGTTCAAAAATGGTGATGGAAACAAATGTACAAATGTGCTTGACACAGTATGACTTGTGATAAGGGTTGTACAAGTCCCAATAAAATGAGTTAAAAAAGAAAGATTGCAGGCACCATTCCAATTGATAGCCACACATCATCTGATTTCTTCACCAGACTTTGCCATAGCCCCCTTATCTTTGGTGATCATTTTATGAAGGTGAGTATGTAGTAGGGCCATGATGTAAGAACTAATTGTTCTTAAATTGGAGCTAGAATTTATGAAATCCCCAAATCCATTCTTGGACCTATGCCTTCTTTTTTTAACTTGCTATAATTTGGGAGCCAATGCAGATGTCATATCATTCCATAATTTAATCATGTTCAACATAGCTGTGAAAATTCGTCCATAATCATACATATTTTTCCAAAGCATGCTTTTCTTTCCTGGGCTTCTTGACATCTCCTTATCTCTCCCATCCTTGTATGTACTACTTCCCCCAAACCCTGCTATAATTTCTTTCCCTGAAGTCTCAACAACCCTGAGTTTCATTTACTGAATAATAAGGTCACAGTTAAGGCTTACAATTTGGGTATGTGGGGTAAATGGAGAGAGAAGGCAAAAAAGTAGAGCATAAATTATAGCAGCAGTAGTAGTAATAGTAGGTGCCTATCTTGGTAAATTCAATAGATTGTCAGATATTGGCAAAGGGTATTTTAAGATGTGTGACTATTAATGTAAGAATTTTACTAGGAGAGGAATCCTGAGGTGGTGGTGGGTGGGACAGGAGGAGAGTGTAAGCCAGTAATCAGCATAGGAGACAAGGTTAGTGTATACTTATGTTTGGAAGAGAAATATAATTAAATCTAGGAAGAGAAAAAGAAGAATACGAAAGAGGAGAAGTTGAAGTCCTGCAGGGAATAAAAAGAAGTTGAGAGGAAAAGAAGAAAATTAAAAAAAATAGAGATGGGGGTGGAGGAGGCAAGGATAGGGACTTGGTTGGGATGTGGTTAAAGATATATATTTTCACAAGAACAAGCACACGTGAATCTGGGCTTTTGAGGGCCTGTGTTTGTCTGTGCTTAGTATGATGAAAATGTGTGTGTGTGGTGGGGGTTGGGTAGGGAGGGTGTCTTAAAAAAAGTCTGGTTTGTTTAAGGGATTCTGAGAGCTAAAATTCTTAGCAACTTACCTAAGGATCTCTCACATGAGATCTCTCAGCTTTTTCCTTCGGGGTCAGGGAATGCCTTTCTGGACTCCTGGAGAGGGGAATGTAGTAAAAAGGTCTAACTCATCTGCTTCTGTCCGGGAGATGGATACAGCCCCAGGTCTGTGGGGAAAGACCACAAAACAAAAGGGGACAGAGATCAACTTATAATAAAATAAGAGCAGAATGTTAAAAAAAAAAAAAAGGAGTATAGCGCTTACCTCTGATGGGGGAGGAGTTCCTTCCGTAAGTGCCGTGTGTATGAGATAGTGATAGGTTCCAACCCAAAGAAACAAAACTGTCTGAGTGAGTGTGATCTGCTTGAGAGGGAGTGCAGCTGACAGGGACTGTGTGTTCAGAAGGAAGGTCTTTACAAATCAAAAAGGGACCGTGAATAAGAGGAAGACCTTTGACGCAGTGGATTGACACAGAGGCTGTATCGATGATCTCAAATATAAGAACAATTATGGGGATGACATGGAACTGGCAGTGTTGTGCTCAGTCATACAGAAGGACAGAGGGCAGCAAGGAGTCAGAACTGACTTAAGGGTACTTAAAATCAACAGTAAATGATGGTGGGTTGACCTGGACAACTGAAAGATATACACTAAAAGATACATAGATAGAGTCACTTTTTAAAGTATCTGTCAGAGATTATCTTCCTTTGCATGTATATATTAAAGAGTGATCATGGTAATAATCACTGTTTAATGTACATTGAAAAGTTGTACATATTTGTTATTATAAGCCATTGTAAATGCTTTGAATTTGTTACTACAGTATCCTTGAAATGAGTTGGTTAATAACTACAGGTTATATGAAAGTAAGGCTTTTATAACTGTATTCATACTCAAGAAATATATTTACCAGTGGCACTTTGTATACATGGTCATGATTACACAAAAAGATAAAAGTCAAATATATTGATATACCACTTATAGACCAAAGACAGGTAGCTGAATATATTGATAAACAATATAGTTGTCAGGCACAATAAAAATAGAGAAAATAACAAAATGCATATATCAGTCTTTTTTAGTGATTTCCTTAGATAACTTTTTTTGATTACATTGGAAATTCACTAGTAAGAGATACTTTAGAAGTAGTATTATAAAAAGTTAGGACAAGAGCCCTGATTTTGTAGTGGGTTAAACATTGATCTGTAAGTGCATCAGTTCAAACTGATAATCATCAGTTCAAACCAAGAGTCACCCTGAGGGAGAAAGGGACTTCTTCTGCAAAATTTGCAGTTTCAAAAACCCTATGAAGCAGTTCTACTCTGTCCTGTACAGTCACTATGATTAAGAATCGACTTGACAGTAGTGGGTGGAAAGAGTTAGTTATGCTTCTTTCCATTTAATTTTAAGTCTTTTACTTTGATATTGTATCTATGTCAATGACAAAAAATGATTCTGAATTAATTTCTGAAACTTAAATTTTCATCATCCTTGTTGCAGTGCATCTCCTACTCTTTCTACTTTCTATTTTGTCCTCACAGATGCAGTGACACATACTTTTATGATGCTTCAGGAAGTGGTAAGAAGGCTGTGGTTTGGAGGAAGATGCTGCTCTGAAAAGATGAAAACAGGAAGAAAGTAAGTCCCAGGAGTCAAAGCAACCAGTAGGAATTTGTTGGCTGAGATATGGTGATGAGCAGGCATACTCATGAGCAGGCATGTGGGCAAATAATCCTAAAACTTGGTGTTTGAAAAAAAATTATTATTTCATGAACTGAAAGGATATTACTTTAAGGACTCACGTGTGCCTGACCCAAAACATGGTATTTTCACTTGCCTCATACATAAGCAAGGTGGACACTGAATAAGGAATATAAAGGAGAATTGATGACTCTGAACTAAAGAGCTGGTGAAGAATTTTGAGGTACCATGGACTTCCAAAAAAGAAAAAACCAAATAAATCTCTCTCAGAAGTAGTACAATAAGAAGTATCATACCAAAGGAAGGAGAATAGATTTTCTAATGATTTTATTCTACTTGAATCTATAACCAGTGCCCAGGGAAGTGGCAATTAATAAATCAAATGATAAATTATTTGAATGAATTTGCTGTAAAAGACCTCTTCAAAATTTTTAAAAGTAAATGCTATCTTTACAATTCAGATACACTGGACTCAGTCTATGGTCTCTTCAATCATCTCATATGCTTGTGATGATTGAATAGAAAAAAGACAGACACATTGATGCTCAAAAATTGTGATATTTCAGAAACTGTTAAATATTTCATGACAGCTCAAAGTGAGCAAGTCATTCTTAAATGAAATACAAGCAAAAGGGTTTGGTTTTGTTTTGCTGATGAAAGGATAGTGAAACTTTGGTTCAGTTACTTTGGACACCTCATTACAAAAGACCAACCTCTAGAAAAGAACATTATAATCAGTAGAGGATTAGTGACAATGTAGAAATATTCAGTTAGATGGAATGATAATACATGCAAACATTCATGAGGATGGCGTAGGGTAAGACATTTTTCTTTTTCTTTTTCTTGCTTTTGCTCACACTTTTACTGGCACATAATCCACATATCATACAATTGTATTGCTCAATCATATCATGAATCATTATACAATCCTTACCATGTTAATTTAGGGCATTTTTTTCTTCTCCCCTCACCCCCAAGATTAAATCTCCTTTAAAGTGAGTTGTGTTATCACATTCAGTTCTACTACTCACTTCCCCAACAGCTTTCATTGTTTATTCCTGAAATCCCCTTAATCTCTTCATCTTCCCCCATCCAAGCCCTACATGCATAAATGCAACAGAAACAATGACAAGCAAAATCAAAATAAAATGATAAAGATAAAACCACAGTATTGTAAAGATAGAGATAAAAATACAAACAATGAATTAGATGTGAAAGATCACCATCAATATTTTAAAAAGCAGGGAAGAAGTTTTCATCATGGTATAAGCAAGAGGTCCTTAAACCTGGAACAAATTCAGGTTGGGTGTAGAGGAAGGTTAACTGACCAAGTACCAAATTTGATCCAGTAGTTAGACTGTTCCATAATTTTGCCTATGACTAGAGGGGGTCTGCCAGTGTCAAGCCACTCTGCAGATTGGTTTTGGGATCCCACTGCCTCCATAGTCTTTCACAAATTGTTCTGACAATTTCAGCTTGGATACTTATCCCTTCATCATATTTGACTTTTGTTATTGTCTTGTTTGGAACACACAGCTGGTGTGCTTCTTCCATATGAACTTAATTGACTCCTCACTTAGGTGGCTGCTTTTTTGAATATAAACCTTTAAGACATCAGAAGTTATACCTATTGATAGTTGGGCACCATCTGTTTTCTTCATAACACTTTACTGTGCACCCTTATCTTCAGGGATCATTTCACGAAGATGAGTATTGAGCAAGGACATGGTATTAGAACTAACTGTTCTTGGTGTGGGACTAGCATTAAGTAGTTCCCCAGAGTCTATCTTCTTGTTCCTGTATACACATGATGATGATTTGCTTTGGCAGTTGTCTTATTACAAAGTCAACCCCACCCCGCTGCCCATAGGAGCAAGTGCACCAGCACAAGTGACAACGCAACCAGCAAACAAACAAAGGGAAAAAAATTGAAATAAAAAACAAAGCAAAGCAAAAAAAAAACAGCATTAAAAATCTAAAAGAAGGAAAACGAAAAACCATATGAACAAAAGACACACCATTGTCTATCATCCCCCTGGTGTATAAGGCTATTGTGCTGATGACATCCATGTTCTCAATAATATAGTACTTGAGACACGGGCAACATGAGAAGTCTGTGTGAGTATGGAGCCACCTTGAGTGCAAGCACATGAGTTGTTGCCCTACACAGCATGACCTCCCATTCTGTTGAGTTCTCTTTACCTTATGTATCCTGCTTGGGGTCAGGGAGACGCTTCCTGGCTCAGATCTTCCTTTGCAGATTCCTACCCAATGGATCAAAACCTGTCAGGTCACTGTGAAGGGAGGCATCAATGTAGCAAATATATGGTAATTCTGGGTCTCTTTCCATCAGGCACTCACTAAACCTGCAGTTTCTCCCATAAGGTCCAATAATGGTCACTTTCACAGTCCTAGGCAGTTACTCTCTGCTTCCTCTCTCCTCTGAATATCGTATTCCTCAGTCTATGGGGCCAGGAAATTTTACAGAAGGCCTCAGTTCATTCAGCCAGGCCTCTATGCTAAGTCATTCTGGTGTAGCTGCTGTGTTAGGCCATGCTGGCTTTATGGCCAATGTCCAAGGTGCTCATGTTGTTTAGTTCATGGAATTGTTCACTGAGGGTTAGGTAGAATTATATTCATAGAGTTTACCCAAGAACTTAAAATCTGGTCCATTTCCTCTAGGTTCCATACAACCATTGTTTAGTTCCCCTTCAAGATGTGAGGCTGCTTCTCCTCACTCACCCACCATACTCACTAATAGAAATATCAGCATCATTTCTGAAATGTAGATGCTCCCCTCCCTTGTTCTTAACTTGGTTTTCTGGCAAAGATCTCTTTCCATTCCAATGGAGGGATCCTTAATTTGCCCCCAGCCTTGCCTTGAAATTTTATAACCTCAAATGCATGGTCCTCTTCCCTGTGACCCCTCTTGAGGGAGTGAACCCAGACAATGTAAAGTCTCCTTCTTCAATTTGACTCTTGTGCAGTGAACAAAAGGGACGTGATGCATGATTTAGGCCTGCAAACAGCTGGATAAGGCATAGTTCATTCTTTTATATGTGTCAGTCACTGAGAATCAGAACCAATTCATATAAACAATTAATATCAAAGAATATATCTTATGTATGAAGTAAGATATGCTCCCCTATACTGAATTTCACTGAATTTCAAATCAATTCTGTCTCAACTTCTTTGTTGCAAGTGTATTTTTTCAGGACTGTACAGATAGCCCTCACAGATAAAGTGCACAGAGATCAAATAGATGATCTCTGCAGGAAGAGATCCTGGAGCGGGTCAATTTTAGAAGCAAAGATGGGGTTAGGGCAGTGGAGTTCAGCTTGTGGATCGAAACTTCTTTGGAGGTCGCCCAAGAAAAACACATTCATATTTCACAATAAATAATTACATATTGTTCTGTGATTAAACACTATGCTTTTTTGTTTGCTTAAATAATGTACCGAGGGCTCATGCAACACTTTTCACAATCCATCCATACATTCATTGAATCACTATGCTTTAATTATGCTTAATTATGTTCAATTTGTAACAATGAAAATACATCCTGCATATCAAATATTTACCTTATCATTCATTACAGTAGCAAGATTACAGTTATGACATAGCAACAAAAACAATCTTGTGGTTGGGGTACACCACAACATGAGGGAGGTTTGCGGTATTAGGAAGTCAGAACCAATGGGTAGACTAGAGAAACAAATTCATAGACACTTGTGGCAGTCATGTGCTTATGTTAATTTTATGATTGAAATGTAGGGGTGGAGTCTAGCCTGTTAATCTGGAGATAGCCATTGAGTAGCCAATGAGGCCTCTATGTGGACAAAGCTTTCTCCTGAGACTTCTGGGAAATCTTGCGATATTTCCCTTGTGGAGAGGAGAAGCTATCTTCCCCAGATGGCAGCCTCTGAGAAACTGGAGGAGCAGCTGGAGAAACTACACGGCTTTGCCCTGATGGACCCAGACCTCTGAAGCTGGGGCGGCCACATGGAGATGTCTGTCAGCGATGAGTTGCTTCTGTTGCTTATGAACCCTGAGCCCTGGAAGTGAGGAGCCATGGGGAGACCACTGCCAGTTCTGGGACTCTGCACCCACTAACCTGGCTTCATGAGTCGCAAGGAGACTTTAGAGAGGGATATCGGGTGTATGGGTTCATATCGGACTTATGACTTTGTACTGGACTAGATTGGGATGCTTTCTTAATGTCCTATTTCTCTTATATATAAAACTTTTCCTTATATCGATTTCCTTTAGCCTACCCAGACTGACACAACACTCATGTGTATAAGAAAGTGCTTTATCTATAAGAGTAATTGAATATTGAGAAAATATCCCAGCCCAGTTCAGATCAAATTCTTAAGTCCAAAATTAGCCCATATGCTTAATACCAATCTATATATTCCTCTTCAGACTCATAAACACATGCAATGATTCTGAATGAAGGAATCCCACAGACCAGTAGGTGGAAAATCTTGTGGATCCAGTGGCAGTGGAAGCTTCTCAGCATTGGCAGAAGTCTTCATGTGGCTCCTTCAACTCCAGGGCTCTGGCAAAGCTCCATGTGTCTTTTCAACAGGAATGCCTCTCATGGAGTGAGCTTGTATCCCATCTCCAGTGAGCTATTTATCATCCCCTTAGCACCTCCAATTAAGATCTTCAAGCTGTGACCCAAGTGGCATTCTAAACTCCACCACTTCACTTTTAATCCTCATATTGAAAACAGACTATTTAACTACCACACTGTTGGAAAGATGACTGATTGTTCATATATAAGTTCAGGATTATGTGAAAGAGAATCAAAACAAGTCCATGAGAACAAAGTGTGGCCTTGAGTTTGTCCCACTTGAATTTCAAGAGCATCTCAAAAATATATTGCATTCATTGAACACTAAAAACCGAGCACGTGTCAAGGGATGAAATGATACCATGCACATCATGCATGGAGAAAAGAGAAAATCATTAAAAGTCAGAAAAGAAGAAAGGACCAAAATGAATGACAGAAGAACGTAAATCAGCTACTCTTAATCAGCGTAGCTGAAGCACATGGGAGAAATGATGAAGTAAAAACCCCAAACCTTCAAAAAGGAATTCAAGAAAACAAAGTATTACAATAAAATGTGCAAAGATCTAGTGTTAGAAAACCAATAAGGAAAAAATGCTAAATATGTATCAAACTGAAATAACTGAAGAAAAAATTTCAATCATCAAGTTGTAACGCCAAAAGATTCTATCAGTAAAATAGTGAATGATGTGGGATGAAAGGAATCACCAAATCATTGTACTAAAAAGAGCTGTTAAATATTCAACAATTTCAAGTGTTCGTACGTGATCAAGAACCAATAGTACTGAAGAGAAAAACCAATAGTACTAAAATGGGATAAACTCAAGGTCATATATTGTTCAGTCTATGCTTTGTTCAGCATAGACTGAACAAAATGCATTAGTGAATAATTGAATCATTACCAATTGGAATGTCTCAACAAACTAATGAGGCACTGGAAGCACTTTGCCAAGAAATTTGGAAGACCAACTTCCTGGAAGAGAACTATATTTGTGTCTATTACAAAGAAAGGTAACTCAACAAAATATGGAATTTAGCAAACAGTACCATTAATATCACTTTCAAGTGAAAATTTCTGAAGTTAATTCAAGAATGATTGTAACAGTACATGAGCAGGAAGCTGTCAGAAATTCAAACTGGATTTAAAAGAGTCCTTTGACAGAAGGATATCATCACTGATATCAGTGGTTGAAGGTAGAGAATGCCAGAAAGATGCTTGCTTGTGCTTTATTGTCTACACAAAGGAATTCAACTATGTGGACCACAACCCACTATTGCTAAAGTTAGGGAAAATGGGAATTCCAGAATGCTACAGATCATTTTGTTGTTCTTATGAGGAACATGTACATGGACTAAAGACATTCATTAGAAAAGAACAAGGGAACACTGCATTGTTTAAAATCAGGAAAATGTGTGTTAAGGTTATATCCATTCACTATACTTACCAATCTGTATATTGAGGAAATAATACATGAAGCCGGATTACATTCATGGCGAAGAGAATGGCATCAGGAATACCAGGTAGGCTAACTAAAGACGTTGAATATGCAGAGGACACACCTTTGCTTGCACAAAGCAAGGAGGATTTTAAGCACTTATCGATAACAATCAAAAACTGTCCAGTATGGATTGAAAGTCAATCTAGAAAAAACAAAAATCTGTCATGATTAGATAATAGATAGCATCACGATAGATGAAAGCTTGAAGTTGTCAAGGATTTCATTCTGCTTAGAACCACAGCCAATGCTCGTGGAAGTCAAGAAGCCAAAGGATTTGTGTCATTAGGCAAAGTTTCAGCACAATACATTTCTAAGGTATTGAACAAAGATGTTACTTTGTCGACAATGTGTACCTGACACAGGCAATGGTATTTTTAACAACCTCACGTGCCTGCTAAAGTTGGACATCGAAGAAAGAAGAAGTAAAAAGCATTTGAATTATGGTGCTGGTGAGGAATATTGAAAATGTCAAGAATTTACAGAATAACAAATTTGTCTTAGAGGAATTACATCCAGAATATTCTTATAAACAAGGATGGACAAACTTTGTTTCAAATACTTTGGATACATCAGGAGAGACCTGTTGTGATCAGACTCTGGATAAGGACATCTTAGGTGTCATCAAGTTAGCTCTGACCACAGTGACCCTCTGAACAACAGAAGGAAATACTGCATGACCCTATGCCATCTTCACAACTGTTCCTATTTTTGAACCCACTATTTCAGCCATTGTATCCATCCATCTCATTGAAGGCTTTCATAAAGTATGATGTTCTTCTCCATGGACTGGTTTCTCTTGACAATATGGCCAAGTTTTGTAAGGTGAAGTCTTACCATTTTTGCCTCTAATTACTACTTTTGCCTTACTTCTTCCAACACACAACAGCTTAACTTTGTAGCACACCAGGGTACTATTACTATTTTACTCCAGCACCACAATTCAAATGCATACAGTCTTCTACAGTCTTCCTTATTCAATGCCCAACATTCACATCCATCTGATGCAATGGAGAATAGCATGGCTTGAATAAGGCACATCTTAGTCCTCAGAGGAGCAGCCTTGCTCTTCAACACTCTCAAGAGTTCCTTTGCAGCTTATTTACCTAATGCAAAATGCTTTTTGATCTCTTCACTGATGACTCCCTGAGTGTTGACTGTGAAGTGAAGCGCGTCAGAATCCTCGACTACTTCAACCTTTTTACCATTTATCATGATGTACCAATTGGTGCCATTGTAAGGATTTTGAGCTTACCAGTGACTATCATACTTTATCTTCATCAGAAATTACTTCAGTTCCCCTTCTCTTTCAGCAAGCAAGCTTGTATAACTGTATAACTCAGATTGTTGCCAAAACTTCCTCCAATTTGGATGCCCCATCCTTCTTCATAAATCCAGCTTTTCTGATGATTTGTACAGCATAGAGATTTAACAAGTGTGGTGAGAGGGTACAACTTGACACATACCTTTCCTAATTTTAAAACATCCACTATTCCCTTCTATTTGCACAAATTCCTCTTGATCCATGTACAAGTTCCAAATGAACACAAGGAGGTGCTCTGGAATTACTATCCTTCTGAAATAAATCCACTGCTATTATGGTCCACACAGAAACATAACTGGTTATAGTCAACGAAATATAAATAAACATCTTTCTGGTACTTTCTCCTTTCAGCTAAACACATCTGATATCAACAGTGATATCCTTTGTTCCACCTCGTCATCTAAATCCATCCTAAACTTCTGGAAGTTCCCTGTCAATACAATGCAAACATTTTGGATGATCCTAAGCAAAATTTGACTTGTGTACAATATTAATGATATTGCTGTATAGTTTGAGCATTCTGTTGGGTTACCTTTCTTCAGAATGGGCACAAATGTGGAGCTTTTCAAGACAGTTGGTCAAGGCTAGCTACTTGGTAAAGTCTCCTTCAGTTACTTAGTAAAGTAGAAAGTCACAAAAAAAAAGACCTTCAATTAGATGAACTGACACAGTAGCTACAGCAATGGACTCCAATATAGCAACTGTGTGAATGGCAAAACCAGGTAGTGCTTCACAATTGTGGCACACAGGATTACAAAGAGTTGGAACCCATTCAAAGATATGTAAGGAGTTGAAAAAAAAAAGATGTCAAGCCAATGAAGATCTTCGAGGAAAAGGAGCTGAAATGAGACAAAAGCATTCCTCCAGATCAGGGGTCCACAAACTCTTGAGACCGAAGAGTCAATCCTGTCTCTCCTAATAACATTAAAATCATCCGAGAGCCTTAAACATTTTTTCCAAACAAATAAAATCAACATGATCTGAAATGATGACCTTCACATGTTTTCAATATTACTTCACAGCCACACATTCACACTGAAAGAGCAGCATATGGCTCACGAGCTTCAGTTTGCCGACTACTTCTCTAGATCCAATACAGGGGGAAAACACTTCCCTAGTGCTAGCACTCTGAATTCAGGCTTCTAACCTCAGGGACTCTGAAAGAATAAATGTCCGTTTTTTGGACTGTCCCTTTATCATTTCTGTTATAGCAGCACTAGATAGCCAAACCACAAGTTGGCATCAGGGAGTGAGGTGCTGCTCTAACAAATTTGAAGTAATTTTGAAATTAGTATTGGAGAGATTAGACGAGAAGAGTTTTAAAGAACTGAATAGTAAAAACCTAAATTTCTTGAAATGACTGTTGATAGAATTATGGACGTCAAGTTAAATTCTGATGCAGCTCAGAAGAAAGTGAGGAGAGTCATAGAGAAGTCTCCATCATCTGAGCAAATATCTTAGTAAATTGTGCCATTGACAGAATGTGGCTATATATGTAGATGAGAAATGTGCTTTTGATAAACTTTCAAAAGGAAATGATGAACATGCAATTGGACAATGGGGGAAAACTGATACTTTTATGTAGTGGCAAAGGAATTACATGAATTATATTCAAGCATTTCATAGGAGGTGAAACTTGTAAGTTATTAACTTGGATATTTGATACAAGAACAAAGATCTTCATAAGCTGTGTTGTTTCTATCTGCTTTTTATAGTAGTAAGATGAAGGAAGAAAAAAATGGATTTACAAATAAACTGCACAGAAGGAAACCAAAAGTAAAGATTAAAAAGAAGTCGATTACAGAATATAAGTATAAATGTCCTAGAACTTTCATTGTGAATGTGGCTAGACACTCATCTGTTAAGGAGATTAAACCTATGACTGATGAGCCTAATCAATTATCACAGCAGAAAACTCATCAACTTGGAGTAAAGAGGACAAAGACAGAATACAAGGGAAGGAAGTTGTATGCCACTTTGAATCAAACAGGCCGGAAGGAGAAATAAGAACACAGACAATCAGAAAACCACCCCTGGAAAAGCTATGAGATCAGTAGAACTTTTAGAAGGAGCAAAGGAAGCAGGGATGACCTGATTTCAAGATTAGAGACATGATCTCCTACATCTCAAAATTTGGACCCACAGCCTTCTGTTTTCCAAGGGGGAAATCACACCCTTCTAGCATCTAGAATAATGGCCTTCTGGGTTTCAAAGTTTGAAGTCACAGTCCTTTAATTATAATTAGAGCAAGAAAAAGGGGTGAATTTCCAAGTCTGAGAAAGTGACACTGCCATGTCCAAAGTCAAAGCTTTATCTACCAAAGTTGAAAGGCCACGGGTCCCATGCCCAAGGAATAAGCAAGTGGAGCTTGTTGGGGTGGCTGTTGTTAGGCTGACAGTCAAGCAGACTAAAAGAATGGGCTTAGCAAAAGCAGAAGAGAGTTTCAATCTCAGTGGTCTTGGAAAGTGTGGCTGAAACCAGAGGTTGAGGGGCTTCCAACTAGACTCCAGAGAGTCAAAGCCCTGAAGCTATAGGGTAAGACCATGCTTGTTTGTTTGTTTTTGTTAGTTTTGTTCCAGTTATTTAGAGAAATGAGAGTTATATGATAGGTTAATTGTATCAACTAGACCACAAAGAACATGTGGGTGGAGTTTAAGCAGGTCACATCTTAATTGGACAACTACCAAAATAAATAAAGTCATCCCGCATTCCATCTCCATCTTTCTCTCCAGTGAACACATCAGCTGTGCTGCTGGAGTTAGATCTCTCCTTCAACCTGTGTACTTCACTACCTACCCAAGTCAACCCATGGATCCTATCACTAGGGCTTGAGTTTCCTCTGAGACTTGTTTTCCATGGTGCTGCTGCATATATTGCTTGAGTTTAAGACTGTGTTGAGTTCAATATTCTGATCAGGGCCTGCTGCCCCAAGCTCCTATACTACTGACTGTTGCTGACCCACCCTGCTTTCTGTAGGCAGAATCTGCTCTCTTGCCTGAGGGAAGACTCTACTGGTTGCTTCCTTGACCTTGGGTCTGGTAGTCCCTCATGAGTTGAAGAACTTCCAGAATATTGATTATTCCATGAAAGTGAATTTAACTGAGTCCTCCTTACTACTGTGTAGACTAATTAGTTGTTATGTTCTTTCTTGCTCTATAAACGTATATCTATTTATCATCTATATATCTACATACATTCTCATAGATTTCCTGGTTTTCTTTCTTTGGAAAACCCCGCCTTGCATAGCTTATAAATTTGGGTTGCTTCTAAGTCTCAAAAGTTAATGAAATTTGTTCTGCCCAGTTTGGGATTTAATTGGTGTCTGGTTTTTACCTCATCCAATTCTTCTGATTTGTAATGAAAATGGCTATTTGTTTCCTCTCCACCATGGTACTTTGGAAGTACATAGGCTCATAGGTAAAGAAGAATTTCACCCATATTTGATTTAGATGCATCAGAAGATGATATTTTGGCATTGGTGTTTATTTTCAGCCTGTGGAGTGATACAATGAGATGGTGTTTCTTGTATATGAAAAGAAACATGACTTTTTAGGAGGTGTGGCAAATTAGTATTACGTATTAAATTGTGCCCCCGTAAAAACATATGCTCTAACTCCTAACCTCCATGCTTGCTTTTATAATTCCATTTGGGAATGGGTTTTGTTATGTTAATGTGATCTTATTAGTGTGGAGTATTTTTTAAATCAATTTGACCTAAGAAATAGCACATTAAGGAAGCAGGATGAGGGAGGAAAATAGATGCCAAGATACTAGAAGATTGATGGCGTATAGATACTGAAGAGACAAGGACCTTTTTCCAGAACCAATGCAGAGAAAACTTTCCTCCAGAGTTAACATACTGCATTTGGAATTCTGGCTTCCTAAACTGTGAGAAAATTCCTCTGATTGCTGCATTTCTGTTATAGCAGCATTAGCTGACTGAAATAACTGGGATAGTATTCTGTGAGATAATACAGGGAGCAAATGTCCTCAGATGAGAAATGAAGTAAAATGGTTAATGAAATTTACCTCTCATCTAAATACGATGAATAGTCCAATGCAATTAGATTTCATTTTAGGTAATTTTTACATGAAACATGTTGCTCTAAGAAATGTTCCTGTGGACAGCAAACCAAGTAAAGTTAAAATCCTGGTGGATTTAAATATATATGCAAGAATAGAATAATTTACCTCTATTCCAAACCCAGGGGAAAAATGGTGAAGTGAGCCTTACAAATAGCAATATGACATCATCTGTGTCATGCTAGAGGAACACAGTTAAAGAAAGAACCTGTGATTTTGGTCACAGGAAATCCCTTTGATGAAAAGAAAACCTTGACACACACACATGCCTGAACTCAGAATGAAGTGAATGATTAAAACCACTGGCAGATGTAGACCAGATAAAACACACCAGGCTCCAACACAGAAGCAACATGAACCCTGCTCTGCAGCAGATGATACATCAAACTCTACAGTACCTTTTCAACCCAGTATGTCTAAACTGTTTGAAGGAGATGATTAGAAATAAAATTTGCACTTTAACACATGTGGTCCTGCTTAATCTTGATTAATTTAGCGGAGCCAGTTTCTTTCTAGATTCAATGAGTTTATCTACTTCGCAATACATCCTCCTTTTGTTATTGTAATTTTATTTCCTCCTCTCTAAATTGTGTGTGAAATGATATAATGTGGACATGAAACAAATATACAAATAATCTATGTGAAGAATAAAATTGTCTAGAAGTAGTTCAATTTGACAACATTTTAAATGTTATATTGAAAATTTTTACACTCTCTTGAAGTATCATCACTCTGACAATGAAACATGTAATGTCACTGCTATTTCATGTCAGTGGTTTGCCTGTTGCCTAGATGTTGGAATCTGCCTCACTGTTAAATCAAATATTAGCATGGTCATTAGCATGAGGGATGAATGCCAGCAAAGCTTCCAGACTAAGATATACTACAAAGAAAGACGTTGTGATCTATTTCAGAGTTTAGACAACTTAGCTTTATAAATAACAACAAAATATTGCTCATAAGAGTGCTGGGAGATGAGGTGGGAAATAACCAAAGCACAAATATAACTAGGGAAGAACTTCAAACACACAAATGATCATGAGGATAGTACAAGACTGGACAATATTTTATTCTGTTATACATATGGCATCCATTGGGCTGAGCCCCAGTGGCATAGTGGTTGAGTTCAGGACTGCTGCCCACTGGCTTGGTGGTTCAAATCCAGAAGCTGTTCTCCAGGAGCAAGGCTGGGTGTCCCACTCCCACCAGATAACCCTCCCAAGGCCCCCTCCCCCCAAAAAACATATGGTAGTCATGAAGCAAACCAAACTTTTAGAGCAACAAGCAAGGTAAAATATACCCTTAGGTATTTTGAAAACACAATAAAATCAAAAGGACCAGTAAAAAAAGTAGTACAAAGCCAACAGTAATATCAAAAAGGTTTTAAAAGACTGAGCTTCTAATCGTGATCAAAGGATTTTTACTTTCAAACTAAAAGATGCTAGTAGAACAAGGCCATGCCCTTTTTCATCTAGAGAGATCGACAGCGTGTGACAATGTAGCTTGAAGCTTACTATGATATATTTCTGACCAAGCTAGTCACCAAATGCTTTGATGCTTCCCAAAGTCTCTCTATTATAGGTTAACTATGCTTAACTAAATATTAATAGGTTAAGTGTGCTTAACTGAATAGTAAAATTTCTATCTGGAAAATAGTAGCAGGGAGTTTTGTTGAATCTAAAAAATTAATTCATTGCTCTGGTCTGTTCTAGGCCATATTATCTTTTGGATTGTGTTCTTACTTGAACTGGAATGAAATTCTTCTTTCAACTTTCTCCTTGATAAGCTGTGTGTACTACAATGTGCATGGAATGCCAACTATATGCTTAAAAATGTGCATCCATTTTCCTGAGCACCAACTGGGTGCCAACCATTATCTTTAGGCTGATTCACATCCATTATTTAAAATTCTTTTTTAAACTATTTAAAATTCTTTTAATAATACTATGAAATGCATATTTCATATGGCAATGTGTAGTGGGGGAATGGGGCACTAAGCAACTGACGGGGAGCAGATTGTTTATATCTCCACAGGGAAAGTAGAACCATACTTAAACCTGGTGTTCCAGGATGTGAAGGAAGCATGACAACACGAAACAGGGAGCCAGTGGAGGAGTCTAATAACCCAACCCCAATCCCAACTATGTGTACAGCCGCCCCTCTCCTAGAGGAGCTTGCTTTGGAGGTCAGCATGGAGGCTGCAGCTCGCAGAGAGGGACTTGTCTGACCAGAGCACATGAGAGCAAATGAAGGGGGAGGAAGAGCGAGTGGAGTACACTTTGACCCAACAACGAAAGTCAACAATGATATCCCCACTGAAAACAGTCATTTCACAGAGAGGCCCACATGGCCAGCCCCACTATGAAACACTGTCTCTTGCTGTCCTAAGGTCCTACTGAGACAGCATTGGAGAAGTAGGGTGGGATGTGCACCTGGTCTGACTCTACCACACCAAGGCAAGGGCACATAGTAGACCAACAGGAGGGACAGAACTTGGAGATCCAGAGGGAATGCCAAGTGTATGCTTTGAGACCAGGATGTGGCATCCCATTGGATTCAACTGTGGGACATTCCTAGAGGTCAACGAACAGACCTTGAACTATTTACAGGTTCTTCTTTTATTATTATAATTATTATTGATTTACTTATTTATATTTTTTCTGGACATTGTTGTTGTTTTTTGGCTGTTGTCATCATTTTGTTCTCTTTTGTCACTGGGTCTCGTGATGTCTTGTTTTTCTGCACATATTATTGTCTCTGCAGGTCTGTCTAGATAAGATAGGCTGGAGGAACAGTCTGGAGGAAAAAACAATGGGACTGCTCATTCTGGAGGGACATGGGAGATGAGGAGGTAGGGGAAAGGAGGTGGTGTTGTCCATCCTAGGGATAAGGGAACATCCCTTATATCTGATACCAATCTATAAATTTCTCTTCATACTCACAAAACACATGGAATTAAACCAAATGCAGGAAGATCACATGGTAGTGGGTGGAAATTCTTGTGGATCCAGTGGCAGTGAAAGCATTTCACCACTGGCAGGAATCTCCAAGTGATTTCCTCACCTCCTGGGTCCCATGTGTCTTCTCAAAAGAGGTGTTTCACCGGGAGCGTGCCTGTGTCCTGTCCTCTCTAGCAAGCTATTGATCTCCTTAGCAGCTTGTGTTAGTCCGGATAGACTAGAGGAACAAATTTCAAGCACACACATATGGATATAAGGAATAGGTTTATATTCAAGAGGAACCAGACATTGAGAAAACATCCCAGCCCAGTCCAGCTCAAAGTCACAAGACCGATATTCACCCATATGCCTGAAATCAGTCCATAAAGTCTCCTTCTGACTCATGAAGTCACAGGTCAGTGGGTACAGAGTCCTGGCACCGACAGGGGTCTCCCCATGGCTCCTCGCTTTCAGGGCTCAGGGTCCATCAACAGCATCCCGTGGTGGCAGAAGCAACTCATCACTGGCAGAGGCCTCCATTTGCCTGCCCCTGCCTGAGAGGTCCAGCTCCCTCAAGGCAAAGCCGTGTGGTCTCTCCACCAGCTGCTCCAGCCTCCCAGACGCTGCCATTTTGTGTTGCCTGTGGTTAATCATCTCTGAAACTAACTCCCAACAACTGGGGAAGATAGCTTCTCATCTTCACAAGGGAAATATCACGAGATTTCCCAGTAGTCTCAGGTGAAAGCCATGCCCACACAGAGGCCTCATTGGCTACTCAATGGCTATCTCCAGATTAACAGGCCAGACTCCACCCCTATATTTCAATCATAAAATTAACATAAGCATATGACTGCCACACAGCTCTAAATGAGGTCATCAAGCTGCAACCTGATTGACAAGCTAAACTACACCCCTTTACTTGTACATCTCAAATTGACAATAGATTATGTAATGACTACACCTGATCACTTTTTACAATATTGTGTTTATAAATTCATCAGGAATGTATAAGAGTGCCATACCCTCCAGCACTTATTGATATGGTCTTTTGAATTGTACTATTATTTGAGTAAGATGATATTCCATTGTTGTTTTTTAATTTCTATCTTCTGGATGACTAATGATTATTAGCATTTCCTCATGTGTTTGTTAGTCATTTGAGTATTGTCCTTTGGTTTTATCTATTCATGGTTTTATCTATTATCTATCCATCTATTATTTGGTTACTTTTTAATTTATTATTTGTTTTATTTTCCTTATGGAGGTGTTACAGAATTCTGTAGATTTTAGTCATTACCCCTTTATCCATTATGTCATTATTAAACTTATTCTTGCAATCAGTAGACTTTCATTTTACTCTTTTCATAAATTCTCTTGTGAGTGAGTGTCTTATGTTTAATAGATCTGTATTAGTCCGGGTAGACTAGAGGAACAAATTTATAGACATGCATATGGATATAAGGGAATGGTTTATATACAAAAGGAATGGAACTTGGTGAAAGAAGATAGGTTTGTTGTGATAATACGGCCAATGAACACATGTGAGATCAATTGAATGGGCAGAGATAAAAACGGCTCAGTGGGCCTCCCTTTTGTCTCTTGGATCTTCAGACCAGCCAGATGCCGTATTTGTCCTGTGCCTCAATCTGTAAGCTACACCAGTGGGACACCTAATCCATGAAGTGACTCGCTGTGAGTTGAAGTTCCTTCAAGCCCTGCTTTGCCACAATCCTGGAATATACATCTCTTGAACTAAGAACTGTTGGACCCTGTCATCGAGTTGACTGTTGGTGACCTGCCTTGCAGTTTGCTGTTTGTGGCAAGATCACCGAAATTGCTCTACAGAGGACTATTCAGTGGTCATTTTTACTGCTGTATAGATTAGTTAACTGTTTATTTCTTATGTTAGATATATTTCTGTCTATATAAATATATAGAGAGAACTGTTAGTGTCCTGGTTTTATTTCTCTAGAGAACCCTGTATAACACAGTAGTTCATCTTTTGTGTGGCTATTGCAAATGATATTTTTGTCTCCTTTTTTAGGAGCTCTCATAACTTGCATATTTGAATTCAATAGATTTCTCTTGTTGATCTTGCCAAACCATTTACCACACCCTTTAATTGTTTATAACGACCTTTTTTAGAGAATCCCGTGGTTCTCTATCTTCTATAGGATTTTTAATGGTCATTTTTTTCAAAGTGTATCACTAAGCGTACCTCTAGATAGCCTTGAACTGTCAGCCTTCTAATCATCAGCCTAGTGAATTAATTACATCATCCACAGGCTCCCTTGATAACAAGATAGTGGTGCAATGGGTTTCTCTTATATGGCCTTTCTGGACCTAGGATTGTAATTCCTCCAACTTTTTTCAAGAAACAATCATGCAATGAATTGATGTATTTACTGTGTTCGTCTGGGTAGACTAGAGAAACAAATTCATAAACATGCATATGGATATAAGGTAAGGTTTATATACCAGAGGAATGGAACATTGAGAAAGTATCCCAACCCAGTCCAGTCCAAGGTCATAAGTCTGATATTAGCCCATATGTCCAAAACTAGTCTATAAAGTCTCCTTCCAACCCAGGAAGCATGTGCAATGACACCAGGACAATCACAGGCCAGTGGGTGCAGAGTCTTGTGTATCTAGCAGCAGAAGAAGCATCCTGGTGCTGGCAGGGGTCTTTCCATGGCTCCTTGTTTCCAAGGCTCAGGGTCCATCAGCAGGATCCAATAGAGGTAGAAGCATCTCCGTGCTGGGCAGGGGTCACTCTGTGGCTTCTCTGGCCCCAGAGGTCTGGCTCTACCAGAGCAAACTCATGTGGCTTCTCCTCCTGCTCCTCCATGTTCCCAGAATCAAGATCTACCAGCATATTGTCATCTTGTCTTATTAGTAGTGCATCTCCAAGGAACTGAGTTGTCTCTCACCTCCAATTGGGAAATACTGCAAGAATTTCCAGAATTCTCAGGAGAAAGCCATGCCCACATGTGGAGGTCTCATTGGCTATCTCCAGAATGGCAGGCTAGACTACACCCCTACATTCACATGTTGAAACTGACACAGATCAGTGACTGTCACATTTATTACCTGCATAAATAACCAGCTGGAATTGGTCAATTTACCAGGCACATTAGTATTTTGTAATCCACCAAGTAGAATTAAGTGGATTATCATCCACTTCGGGGTTGATGTGTGGTTCAATTGGTAATTCCACACCTTGAAGTAAACAAGAAATATTGCTTCAAAAGGGGCCAATTTCACAGGGGTTTTTGAGTGGAGCCCCTGATCAAGAAAATCCTGACGTGGAGTATGCTCTTTAGACCTAGCGTCCTTACCTGAGCACTGCCATTTTTCTCACTGCCATCAAGTCGATTCCAACTCTTCACAACTGTATGGGGCAGAACAGAGCTTCCCCTGCAGGTTTCTGAGCCTGGAACTCTTTCGGAGAGCAGAAGCCTCCTCTTCCTCCCACAGAGGTGCTCATGGTTTCAAACTGCTAATTAGCAGCCCACAGGTAATCCATTATGCCAAGAAGGCTCACCTGGGCAAGTTGTAATATGGGTTAAGGGCTGTACCCTTTAGTTGATAGCAGTTAAGACAGAGAAGTAAGTGTGGTAGACTTGTCGGCCCATGGAGAAAAGCTGAACATACCTGAGCATAAGCAGAAGCCGAAGTCACCTATAGGTTCAGACATCCAAAAGAGGGAAAGCCGTCACAGTCCACAATCATGCAGAGCACGATTCAGAGCAAATGATGTACCTGCTAAGAGTATACTAGTGACGTAAGAATGAACATACGTGATCTGAGGAAGGGTAAATTTGAGTTGTCCTTGGAAGAATAACCAGTTCCCTCTTCTACAGATTAGGTTGTGTGCAGGAAGGCAGAAACAATTCACTATTTTTTACCACTTGCTTTCTATTAAAAAATAATGATAATATCTTTCATTTTTCCAGCACTGACTTTGGATGTATCTCGTGTACATACCGCTTAATCACACAAAATGATCATGCACTAATGGAATGGCAGGTGCCACTCATTGATGCTCTCAATACTAGTAATCTTACTGCTACTTTAAAGTCCGAGAGACATTCTATGTTCAATGTAGGCATTGAACACCTAATGTTATCTTTAAATTTGTCCCCAATGAGCAAGCTTAGAGAGGTCATGAAGAAATTAGACAAAGACTGGAGCTGTGCCAACTGCCAGACCTTTGTTGATGTTGAGAATTCAGACTGGGTTAATTACCAGGCAATCTGTTTTTCTAAAATTGCTTATTTGGCAATTTTTTCTTAGTCACCAAATTTTTATGAATTTCTTAGCTTGTTGCTATATGCAATCCATCCACAAATAATTCCATGGCAATATCCCTCCAATTAGTCTATAGACATAGTGATTTTAACAAAAATGATGTCATAACATATGCTTTTTTTTCTCTTTAAAATGAACCCTACTATTGGACAGATAGCTCTAATTTGGGGCATGGGTAGTTAAATTTGTTAGTAATCTCAGTCTTCTAAAGGCTTTAGGTTAAATAAACTTTAATGTTAAACAAAAAAACAATTATTCTTATGCTTGAGATTTGTGTTAAATGCCAAGCTGAGTTAATGAGCTTCTAAGATAACCAGGTAGCTTCTCAGGTAGTGCAAATTAATATGAGAAGATTGGGGACACTAAATCTTGTAATAGAACTATAAACTAGTACATGTTCTTTGGTTTGATGCTCATTCAAATTAATACTTCAGTACAGGCTTTCTAAGCTAAAGAAAGTTATAGGACAAAATGAAATACCTTTCTCAATATAGATTGACATCTTCAGAATGCTTGGCTTAGGCTGGTTTTGTCTGGATTGAATCTTTGAAGGATCCAAATGTAAGAGATCACCACACCCACATTTTATTGCATTCATGGTGAATGTTGAAGATGAGGAGAAAGAGGAATAGAGTGATGGCGATGAAAACTTGTAGCTTCAATATGCACTTCATTTGCAGGTAACTTTGTGATTCAAGCCTTTTACATTTAATTGCCAATAGACTATCTTACAATGACTCTGATTCCCAGGATGATTTATGAACAATTATAAATCCAAGTGTACTGATTTTTTTCTTCAGAATACATATGAAGCCATGGAATGTTACATACTCATGATATAGCTAGGGATAGAATTCGCTAATCAAAATCACACTAGAAACCTGGGTTGCATTATTCTAGAAAACCCATGACCCCATTACTTGCTTTCTCACTTGGAAAGAATTCCTGTGAAAGATGATCGTGTGGTATTTTCACATATGCTGCATTTGATGCACAAAGATCGGATGATCTTCCCTTAGAACTATGAAAGACGAAACCTGGACATTTGAATCTATTTTTCTTTTTCTCATATTAACAACAAAAACAACATCTATTAGCCTGAGTGTTGTATTTATGAACCATACTGCATTTGCAATATCATGGGCATATCCAACTCATTGATAAAGAGTTTCCATTTTCAAAAATCTCTTGCATACATTTTCATAATATTTTGTGATATAATGACTCCATGATACGTAGTTCTACTCCTGTTTGACAGAGGAAGGGACTCGGCACAGAGAGTGGAGAACCTTGTCAACTGCATTGATTAGGGAGTGTCGGGATCAAAGGCACAGTTTCGCTGGTCCGCCGGGGCCTCGCTCATTTCTTTCTAGCAACTACTTGCATTTGCAGAGATCTCTCTGTAAAAATAGGGAAAATAGGAAAATAAAGTTATATTGAAAAACACATGAAAACAGCCTAAAATCTTTCATCCAGCATAATGCTTAAGCTTTCACTCCCTTATGATACTTTCTATATTCTAAGAAAGCTTGAAGAAAATATTTATTTATGATTATCTTGTTAAGTATGAACTATCAACAGAAAGGTAAAGGGGACACTCTGAAAGAGTGCTATGCTTGCTTATAAAGGATCCCTTCTATTGGGTTCTAGCAGGCCACTTTGACTCAAAATAGATTCAGTGGTAGCTGAGTATAGTGAAAATTATCTTCTTTCTAAAAAGGGACAATATGAGATTTGATATTTCCCTCAGCCTAATGCATTGAACTTCCAAAATCCAGAGTGTTCTAAAGGAGCTCTTGAGGCATGGTGGCAGCTGCCTTGCTTGGACAATGTTACAAAGCTGTCTTAGTATGTTAATAAATGTCTAACCCATATCCCACTCAATTATTAGCCTCAGTCCAAAAACACAGCATAAACTCAGCATTAGCACGGTGAGCCAACAAATCTAGCTTCCCCAATTAAGTTCCTGGAGGTGCTCAACTCTGTAAGCAAGCGTCCTACCAGAAGACACTAGACTTTAATCTCCCTGTGGTCTGGGAAACTCCCTGCTTCTCTCAGGTTCTGCTTCTGGATTCTTCTGTTGCCATTTTTCAGTCATTCCACTGCCAATTCGTTGTCTCCATGGTTTTCAAACATTTGTTTGAGGAGCTTTATTGTGGAGGGGTCTCAGGGTCCAAAGGATACTTCAGTCTTTTTTTTTTTCTCTTTCTTTCTGACTTTTTATTTTGAGTTCGATGACAGATTCAGAGAGGATCATTATTTTACATTCATAGATTCATGCACATTCTGTTTTACCTCATCCATTGCAAGTTCTATGACTCATCCCAACTCCTACCTGGTCTTTTTACCCCTTTTTTTTATTTCCTAACCTTTCTGAACTTCGCCTTTGAGTAAATGCTGTCCCATTGAACCCATAATGTCAATTATTCTTAGTGCATATATAAATAGTGTAATTATTCCCCCTAGAGACATGAATATTGTTTGATAGAAATTTAGCCATGGAGAAAAGTTCACTTCCAGATTGAAGGAGCAACGAGAGGGTACCACCCTGCCAAAAACAATAACTGCTAAAAGCTCTGCTGGGTGGGGCTTTCATAATACACATTTTTCCCACTTGGTGAGCATCAAGCAACTTGTTCTGAGTTAGCGCACCCAGTGGTGTCACCTGGGAAGTTTCTTTCTGGGTATAGTGAATTTTTCATGAAAGTAGTCTTGCTCTAACTTCATTTGGGAGGATAATTGTACATTAGATGGCTAATAACTGTATTTTAGATCTTAAAGCCCCAGTCAGTTACCAAAAGAGCATGTAGAATTCATAATTGATTATGTTATGTCAGTGAGCTTTATGTTTGGCCTGGGAATATGGCCCTGAAACTCCTTATTCAGTAACTCATTTTCCCAAAGTGCCTGGTTATGTCCAAGAGGTTTTTCAAACTTTGACCCTATATACTCCACCAGAAACATGACTATCATGCACACATACATACACATACACACAGAAAGGTATACTTCCACCCTCCTTCCCATACCCACCCAGTTTGCATGTCTACTCATGCATCTACGCATAAACTAACACTACTGCAAGATTGTACATAAGAGAACAATGCAGTATCCTATACACATCTGATGCATTTAAATCTTGTGTTTTCCCTTACAGTTTTTTTTTCTGCCAGCATCCTTCTTAATGTACTATCCCTTTATCCAAGTTCCTGAAATTTACTTTTCTTCCTCTCCATTTGGAATATTTATTACTACATGATGACATTTTGTCTGGGTATTTACCTTATAAATTATCTTCATTACAAATTGATATGTCTGACGAGTTGTCTGTATTAATATTCCCTAATTTATTTTCTCAACTTAATCTTTCATATCCATTGCAATGGCTGAGTCAAACTTACAGACAACATTCATGATCAAAGGATTTATTAAGGAAATTAACAAGTCCCAATGCCAGAGAGAAATGTTTGGGGTTGAATTGTTTCTCAGGGCATCTTACAAAGTTATGTCAAGTCCACTAATAAATATCCAAAGGTCATAGCAATCAACCTAAAGATATTCAGCTTAAGTTCCATGAGACAGCCAATGTCCTGAATCCAACTTTGTGTACCAATCATCCAAAGGCTCTTCACCCCAGTAAGCATCAAGCTGAAGGTATTCATCTCCACTTCCATGGGTCAGAAAGTCCCACTTTTCTAGTGAAGTATCTACTCCATTCCTCCACCGCCCACATCCTCACTGGCAAACCACTTGCACAAAAGCACTGTTTTTTTTTTCCTCCTTGAGTTAGGAAGTCCGTCTTTCTGTTCAATGCTCTGGCTTGTGTGCAATTTTAAAATTTTCATTTATTACGTTGGTTTGTTTTTATTGTGTTTCCTGAACTCACCTAATATTTTTCCTCTGCTATCTTTGCTCTCACTTGTGGTTTTTTTTTCTCAATTTATTGAAGGATTCTAAATGCCTTTCATTTGAATTCCTTATTAGGTGGTTTCAGTAGCATTTATTTCTGAGAAAAGTCTTATGACGGAGTTGTCTCTGAGACTATGTTGGTGGTGGATTTGTATTTCATGGATGAGTGCATGCTTGTATATTCTTAGGCACTCAGGATCTGTCTTCTGGTGGGTGTCAAAGAGAATGTGTGTACGCAGGTCTTTCCTTGCCTTTCATGTATGTAGTACATAGATCTTTTCTTGCCTTTCATGTATGTAGTACATATTGAGGATATATTTTGTTGCTGCTAGCTGTTGTCTACTGATGATCAAGGGAAGTAAGAGCTCATAATGGCTCTTAGTCACTAGATAAGACAACAGGAGGTATTGGTGTAACCATGTACTGTAGGACACATTTGTTGTTCCCCACTTGGTAGGACAAAAAAATTAAAAGATAAACAAACAAACAAAAAAAAGTAAAAAAAACAATAAAAGTAAAACACAAAGAGAGGAAAGCTGTCAAACCATGGCAAGAACAATGAATTTAGTGACTGAAAAGAAAGAAAAATAGGGATGGAACATAAAAAGAAAAGAACAAAAAAAGAAACTAGAAACAAATATAGCAAGTAAAATAGGGGAAAGGAGAAGAAAGGACAAAGAGAAAAGGTAATTATAATCTTTTTTAAAAACTGAGAAAAGAAAAAAAGTCCCGAAAAGAATGAAAAACAAAAACACAAAAGTAAAAGATAAGGAAAGCAGGGAAAATGGATCAAAATAGAAAAGAACAACTAGCAAAGCAAAAACACAGGAGAGGACTGTGAGGCACAGGCCACCTGGTATGGATAGATACCCTCTGCCAGCCAAGGAGTTCACAGTGTCGGGGTGGAGGGGGTAGAGGAGCTGGGACCCCTAGTCTTGGGGAGAATTCCTGCCAGAATATGCACTTTCCGTGATCAGGGAACCTGCTCTGGAAATAATTTCTACTGGCTTTGATAGTGGCAAAGGTCAGAGTACTTTGTTCCTACAAGGGATTATTTTAAGCCCAGAGGATACTTTGGGGCTACTGACTTGTTCTGGAAGAAGCAATCTTGGCCTATTCAGGGATGGTCAGGATCTGGGCACTGTGTTTCTGCTAGTGTTCAGAGGTGTACATGTATGGACAAGTGGGGGGGGGGATGATGATGCATGGACACAGTGGTCCACCATCAGGGAGGTGCTCAGATCTCAGGAGAAACAGAGGTTCCTGGGCTAGAAGTGTCATCAGTCACTGGATGGGTGAAAGTGCAGGCTGGTCACAGGTCTGGTCACCAAGTGGGAAGTAAGGGAGGACCCCATCTTTCATGTCACCAGTCACTGGTGGGGCATTTGTGAAAACCAGGCTGCTGTCTTGAACACTGCTACAAAATGTCAAGGTGGCTAAGCTGTGTCAGGCTCCCTGGACATTTAGTAGCTGATCTCCTGTCTGACTACTTTTGTCTGAACACTTAGTCAGTCTTTAATCTATATCTCTCAGACATGAAGGTGATCAGGCTACATTGATTGTCACAGTGGATTTAGATGATCTGACTGGCTAGGCAGTGCACCACCCCCTTTCCTGCTTTATGTATGTCCCTAGGTTAGAACACCCAAACAAGCTCTCAATCTACTGTTTTTAGTTTTCCTCTGAAGTTTAGAGTCAGAATGATTACCTGTATATGTTTCATTTGTTGTCTCTGTTGTTTCTTGTAAAGGGTCTGTCAATAACTCTTCCCAGAAGTTAAATGATATTCTTCTAAAGCAGGAGATGACCTACAAAGGGAGTCATGTCATGTGACAAGATAGTCAACATTGGAATAATGTATCTATACATTCAAGCAATACCAAGAAGGGCTAGCTGCACCAGTGATAGGAAAGAACACAGAACCAACACTACCTCACATTGGTTTCTGATTTCTCTCCTCCAGAGCACCAAGATAAAAGATTGCTATTGTCTTTATCTGCCCAATTTGTGCTATTTTGTGACTGTAACCCTGGAAAATACCATGAATGCTAGGGGGTGCTCAAGGAGCTGAGCAGTGGTTCAGTGAACCCTTGTGGCATCCATGGACAGTCCTACCAAGGTATAGTTCTTGAGCCATATCCTTGAAGAAGAATTCCATGTCTTCCCTTCCAGTGAGAAAAATGAAAACCAGAGGCAGATGACTGCCTGAGAGAGTAGGGCATATGAAGATAGGAATCAGGGAACTTCTTTATTTCTTTACCTTGGGAATATGAACACAATCATTGTGTCCTTTAATTTTTTTTCTTTACTATTGGAATGAGTGCTCTAGGTTTATAGGGTTCAGATTTTATCCCCTGAGCAAGCAACTTGAAAATTATCAGGAAACTTGGTACAACTACATCTTTTTGTCTTGGCCCATTAAATCAGATTATCTAGGGGTGGACCTAACCTTTTGTCCAGGTAATCCTAAATCACTTGAAGTCTGAGAAATGCTGACATAGAAATGCTGTGTTGCACGTTGTTCTCTCTACCCTTCAGTGCTCTTTGGTGTCTCCATTCAGTTGCTCCAAATATTTCCTCTGCTTGGATGACGCTTCTACTTTTATTAACTAAATTACTTTCATGTGTCTTTCATAGAAGTCGATGTATAAGCCATCCTTGCCAAACTAATTAGAGTTGAAGACACCTCTCTGAGTTTCAATATCACCTTTTAAATCCTTAACAGATTATATTGTCCATAGGAGTCATCCCTGCCTTGGGTGTCTATCCACTGACTGTAGCCACAATGATCAGGTTTCATTCCAACTCCCAGGGTTCAAAGCTTTAAATTGCTATTTACGAATTAAATGATCTTTAGCTCAACTCTATCCACATACATTTTTCTTCTGTTCTCTTCCATATCTAGTATTTAAAACCCAAACTAAACTCCCTGACACTGATTAATGTGGACTCAAAGCGACCCTCTGTGGGTTGCCAAGACTGGTAGAGTTTGCCATAACAGAAGACCAGTCTCTCTCTTGCAGAGCTGTTGGTGGTTTCAAACTCCTGACTTTGTGGATGACCACCCAACTTGTAACGCCTACACCATCAGGGCTCCATCCCTGACGTTATTAGCTTTCCTAATTTCAGCAGTTGTTGGCTGAACTGAACAAACTCTATGCAAATCAAATAGAAAACCTTTGCAGCAAGTAGGCATTAAATAGAAAAAGAAAAGGTAAGTACACAAGCATTGAAGGCACGAGGTTCACCGCAGGATGGTGAGACTCCACTGAGCAACACAGGCCAAAGAAGAAGCAGGCAAGGAAAGAACTTCTCCAAGGTGAGTGGACAAATACTGAAGAGGGAATCAGAAGATCAGGACTTGTACCACCATGCCAGTATTCCTAGCACATTGACTTATCTTTCTAAAGGAGCAACAAGGGTACAGATCTCATCGACCTGATAGGGTGGGCATGAGAATGAAAAGGTTTGGAAAAGAGCAAGAACTGAAATATGTAAAAATATAACAGGTGACTGTGACTGAGCATGGCTTAAATGCCAGGGAACTGACATACATTGTTTCACTTAATTATTGTCCCTTGCCAGCTATTATTAAGTCCGTAGTACACAAGAGGTCAAAATGATGCACATACTGCAGGAGGCTGAGAACTGGAAGATGGAAGGCTTGGTTACACCCAGAGTTGCCTTGAAAAAGCCAACCCTGGCCATCTGCTTCAGAAGGAGCAGTTACTGAAACCTCGGTGGAGCGCACCGTCAGGCTCAGGTACACTGAGGTCAAGGTGAGTTAGAGGCCACTGGGCTTTGGGTTGATCAAACTCAACCAGGGACTTCTGAGAACACCTAAAGATGCCACGCCTGGTAAAGGGCAGCTGCAGGATTTGAACCCAGAGCTGTTCCCCACCAAAGACAGAACTCTTAACGGGTGTCCACATTCCTTTCCTCATCCATGCAGCTGGTGTAATTCTAATTGCTAGTGTGTGGTTGTGGCCACAGTACACTACGTTCTGTGGCAAAGAGGATAAGAAGACTCGTCCATGAGACTGATGATGGTGGCTTGTGCATCTGCTCAGTGATCCCATGAGAGGAGCGCTGTCCGATCTGAGGGAAGAGGAGGTTGAGCCTGCGACCTGCACATTGTGCAGGGGAACCAGATGCACCACAGCAGCTGGTGGCGGGGGGGGGGGGGGTGGTGGACTTCCAGCTGGGTGTCCATTGCAAGTCAGCCCAGCAGGAGGAAAGAGACCCCTTAATACCGTGGGCAAGCAGGTCAATCAAAAAGCAGTGTGAGAGCAGCACCGCGCATTGCAATGATGAGATCAAGCGGTGGAAAGGCAAGGGAAATGAAGATGGAGTTTCTGTTTTGAAATTACATCTTAGACCAGGAATCATACTGTTCTTGTAGCTGAGGCACCTACAGGTTAAATGATTTGCCCAAGGTCATGTAGAAAGTCAATGGCTAAAATCGGCTCAACTCTGAATCCTGAAAAGTTAGATTCTTTTACAAGCAGCCCACGGCAGTTCAATTTCCTGAACAATTCCTGCATGTGAATGCAGCAGCACACAGGCCAGGAAAGGCTGGTCCTCATTGTATGTACACCCATGAACTCAGACTCCATGAGCAGTTCACTGCCTGGTTTAGAATGTTTGCGCTGCCACAGTTAAGGCTTGTTGCCAAAGATCATATTGATAATATGATCAGCTCTTCTGCAAAATGTTGTTTTCTCCTTTCTGAGGGCTTACTGTAACTTGGGCCATATATCAAGGATGTAGCAGTTTAAAAGAGAACCCCCCTCCACCCCCTCAACACACACACACACAAACACCCCAAGTAAAGAGTGGGGGTGCATGTTGGGACAGCCTCTCTTCCTAGCAAACATTCCCTCTTGATAGCTGTGTGAGCTGAGCTGATTAGGAATGTGAAAGGTATCTACGCTCATGCAGAACAATTGTGTCACTTCCTTCCAGACACTCGGTGGAGGGAACAGCCGGTAACTCGACTGAGAAGTGGCTGCACTGAATTCCATATGTCAGTCTTGTGGGTCTTCCCAGGGACAGCCGGATTTTGATAAAATGATTACTTTTAAGTGTCTTTATTGCTGGGATCCAAGAGTCTGTGTCATTATGAAGTATCCTGGATGACTTTCAGGAGGGAAGTGGCAGCATACTTTTTTAGGACAGAGTCTTTCTTGCTACTGTCTGCTGCTGCCCTTCCATAAATTACTATGATAATGACATTCTGACTGATCCAAACCCTGTGGTTTTTGGCTCTGGGCATACAAATAAATCTAACAAATGTCTGTAGAGCTTCGATCGTCCTTTCCAACTTGTTACAAAGGGTAATGTGTCCAAGAGACTTTGTTTTATTTTATTTTATATAAGTCTGAATGTTGTGTGAAAGAAGCAAGCGCATCCAGTTGCCTAATGTGGAGTGGGGAGCTATGTACGTCTCTGAGCTCAGACCCTGCTGCAGAACTGACAGGTTCTCTGTAGTTAAGTACACTTGCTTTTTCAGTTAAGGATTCTGAGTTGAGTGTGTGTGTGTACACACATATGTATACTCTTACATATAATTAATTGCCTGAGCAAAATGTCTTCTATGATTATACAAAGAAGCTTTAAAAAAGTTCGTGAAAACAGAATTAAATAATAAGGGAATTTTTTTCATAACACTTTTGAAGCCTCCTCATATATTTATGGAGATAGATATAATTATACATGCATTATAGATATTTATTATATAGGTCTTTATTAGAGAGAAAATATTTACAAATACAAACATGCAATTATGTCTGTCTCTAATAAATGTATAATTGTAGAAAATGAATTGCTTAGGCAATCATTTGAATAGATTTACATTAGAGCATGTCTGGTATTTCTAGCTTGCTTAGTACTCACAATGATATGGAATATAACTTTTTTTAGTCTAATGATTAACTAGTTCAAAGATCATAGTTATTAGTCAATATGTTTTCAGAAGCATGTAGCAACACTAGATGAAGGGTATCTGTTCCTGCCCATGGCTATTTAACCCTGAGTTGTTATTAGCACATATAGTTAAGAATAATGATTTTCTAAATAGATGTTAATTCTGCTGCTTCTTTGCCACATTGAAACTGAATGCCAAACCTGTCATCTTGATCCTCATCACCAAGAATCAAGGTATTTATTGACTATTCTCTAACTGATCACAGTGAGTTTGGGGAGTTTTTATTTAGTCTGAGACATACCGATTACCTTGATATCCATTCTGACTCCTAGGAAACTTTTAAGACAGAGTAGACACAGCTTCACAGAGTCGTCAAGGCTGTAAATTTTTAAAGAAGCAGACTGCCATATCTGTCTCCAAAACAGCTCCCCAGGTTTTACCATTGACCGTGAGCTTAGCAACAGAGGACTTCACCATGGTGCCAGAGGGGTTTCTGTTCCCCTTCTCTGAGTCCTCCTCCACCATGTATTAGGGAAGGGTTGCCACTTGAAACATAGGCACAGCTTCTTTCTAGAACTTGTAGGTTACAGAAATAAGTTCTAAATGGCATTAATCTTGGAAGTGACTGTTAAATAAGAAAAGTATTCTAGAGTGCTCTGCGGGCCTAAGAGATCCTCTCCAATCAAGAAAGACGGCGTTTTCAGCCTTTCCCAGCATTGTTTTCTTGCCACGTTTTTAAAATACACGAGAAGAGCCACATCGCCGCATAATGACGGATGCTGAATTCAACCTCAGAGGAAAGTCAAGCTCTTCCTGGGAGGGTTGAATCAGGCTCCCTCGCTCTCTCCTTTCGTTTGCATTATTCAGTGGAAAAATACAAAGTGGCATAATGATGGGAATAAGTTATCTTTTATCAAATCTGACTTTAAAATTCAGGTTATGTAAAACATAGAAATGCATAAGAAATTCAATCAGAACTTCCAGTCACGTTATGTACTCTCTGTTCTTGGACAACCGAGCACTCCATTGGGCCTTTTCCTGGGAGCAAGTCCCAGATTCGCCCCTTCTTGGCTTGAACACCTTTTGCCAAGATCTTCCACCAGGGGAAGCTCTGAGCACATCAGCGTTTCCCTCACAAACTGTGAAAATCTGACACGACAGGGCCAAGAAGACAGCCGAGGAAGCTAACCGAGAAAATCTTGCAATCGCTTTCATAGAGATTAATGAGACTGGCTTTCTCTGGGATCATTACGCTGTGACTTAACTACTAGTAGAGAAGGTAGAACTGAGTAAATATGTAAACAATCTTTCTATCTAAAACCTTCCAGAACCTAATTCCTGTAAGGGAGAGCAGCGCCGGTGCACGCTGTGCTGTTTGAAAGCCCATCTTTCCAGGAGCTGAAATCACTGTTTTGCTTCTTAATCCCGTATCTGTAGGTTAGAGATGTCCACTCCCATTCATTTTCTAATTCACCTTGGTTCGAAAAACACACATCCACAATCCCATAAATGATAAATTCGACGTTTGTAGAAAGACACTCACCTAATTGCACAGTGAAGCAGAAGAAAGCCTTGCAAATGGTATACAATTTTCAAAGTGTTCCAAGCCTTAGGCAAAAGCCTTTCAACTGTGTCTAAAACTGAATGATAAAATATGTTGTACAAATTATCTGTGAACAGGAAACATGTGGTAGTGGCAGGGGACTGAAATGTAACACTTGTAAAGAAATGGGAACTGCCAGTCATTTCTACCCTTTTCTTTCTTCCTTCCTTTTTCTTTTTTTTCTTTTTGAGTTGAAAGTTTCCATTTTTCCCCACTGTCGGTTGGTGTTCAAGTTTATAATAAGACACTTATCAGATCACATCAGGCCAGTTGCAGCTTTATTTAAAACAGCAGCAGCAACAACAACAACAAAGAAGCAGATGAAACTAAAGGTTTGGTGTTGCTTTCTCTCCCCTTCTCTCCCCCC